>JBCNJP010000002.1:4186599-4247823 GCA_039602395.1 Deinandra increscens subsp. villosa
AAATATAATTTCATATATTTTGGAAATATTTCTTCATACAAAAGAAAACTCATATTATTAATCGGAAGGTTCGAAACCTTATAAATATTTGTGAATTTAATATTTACAAATTTTTCCTAACGTTTAATGGAAATAATCTATATTATTCAATATTTATTTCATACGTGAAAGTGAAACCACTATTTATTATTCATTATAAATAAATAGATAAATCACATCAACTCAAATATTATTTATTTGACAATAAATAAGTCCTAGGATTTCCATCACCATCATCGGGTAATAACCAGTCGAGACTTAACCTTGAACATTGAGTGACGTATTCACTAACTCAAAATAGCCAAACCCTAATACGTCATAACATTATCTTGTAGACGTTTGCTAGGCTAAGTTCAACCAAACATACCTGTCATCCACCTTCAGACATGTGAGTCTTCACGGCCCCTTTTCCATTTCTGTTTTATAACTTGGGGGAGAATTCAATGAATGCTTTTCAATTTCAAACTGTCTGATATTATGATAACTGTACGACGTAATGATTGCATGTTCTTTTCATATCCCCACACTTGTGTATTCATGTTGATCCATGTTATATGCCTAAGTCCCACTATTAATTGGATTCAATTAGTTCATTCGAAACGATAGCTTGTGAATAGATCTATTTGGGTTGACGACCCTACTCCGACTTGGTCGCTCCAGTCATGACTCCATGGTTATAGTCAAGGGGTACATTTGTTATTCTAGTCATTCGGTGTTCTTGGGGAAGAACATCAGGAGTGGGTAAACAGTTAGTTTTGAATTCAAGGTTCGTGTTCAATCTTTACAACAACAGTGTCAACAAACTAATATCAAGATAAGCCAAACACTTTCAAACATGTTTTTAAATAAGTTCAGTGTCATTAAACCTGTGAAACTCACCAACAATTCTGTTGACTCTTTTTATTCTTGAATTCTCAGGTGCTTAAAGACTGCAACTCTATGTTTTTCTGTTCTGATCCTGCTTGTCATATCATGGTCTGCTTGCCGCGTGTTCATGCATTTCATTTTGGAGATTTAGTCGCATTACGCCCTAGGGTAGTTATGTTTATAAATCTCATGACTTTGTCTTTTGGAAAACATAACATGTAACCACTACTTTAATTTCCGCTGCCACGGTTTTAGATGTTTAATTAAATGTTTGAAACTTATATTTTCTAAAGACAAATGGTTAAATTAAATGTTCATTTGACGTCATCATTCATAACCATGACCATGATGCCAAACCAGTCACATGCCCACATTTAGTCATTTCTCGGGGTGTGACAGACTTGGTATCAGAGCCATGGTTATAGTGAATTAGGATGCATCGGTCTGCACCTAGTCTATAACCTAAGCTCTGCATCATTCATTTGTGTGTGTGTGTGCATTCATGCATTGCCTTGTATGTGTGCCAACTTGCAAACAATGTGCTTTCCTCTTTAGTTGATTGCCTAATATAAGTATGATATGTATTATTGTTATAACTTGGAAATGTCACAGCATGGCAAACAAGGAGTTCATTGTGATGCTTTCTGACTCAGAGCCGGAGCCAGACTACACTCCGTCTTCACCTGATTACGTACCCGGATCACCGGAGTACACGCCATCTTCACCAGTCCCGGAGGTTGCACCTATCCCTGACTACTCGACGCAGGGAGACGCTACGGAACACTACTGGGGTCCGATTACGTCTGACGACGAGGACGACGAGGAGGAGCCTGAGGAGACTATCCCTACTACTTTCTATCCTCCTGTCGCTGTGATGTCTGTCCCTGATCCGATTGTTTCTATACCTGACCTCCCTGTTTCACACCCTCCTGCACGAGTTCTTGACCCTTCGACTACCCCGGTGCCATCTCACCGTCTTTACTGTCTTGCTTCAGGTGGTCATAGGCTTAAGCATACCCCTAGGAAATCTGTCATTCGTACCCGTCCTATGCCCACTGCCCCCATTGATGAGCCTGCCCCTAAGAGGCAGTGTGTTTCTGAGCCACCGATCGTTTCATCTGTTCCTGTACCACCGTTTGTCCCGTCTGTTCATGAGGTAGGAGAGTCGTCTGCCTCAGCTGCTGCTCGCACTGCACCCATTCTTGAGGGTATCCCTGTTCCATTGCCTGACCTTCTTTCCATCCACACCCGTTTGGCTGGGCATGACGATGCCATTCGTCGTGTCATTACCGAGCTTCGTGCATTGTTGTCTTACCACACTGTTCAGACCCTTGAGTCGCGACTATCTTCCATCGAGGATCATGCTACTGCCACTGGATTCGCTATGGACTCGCTACATGCGAACTTTGCCGATGTCTCCAACTCTACTACTACCATGATGTTGACCGTGGAGATGCTCCAGATGCGTATGCAGGCCATGGAGGATTCGATGAGGATATTTCAGATGTTCATGGCTTCACTCAGCCAGGTTGCCGGATCGTTCTTCATGCCGCCACCACCATTTCCCAGAGGGCCTTATTAGTGATGCTACCTGGTGATACGTTCGTATCACGTTTAGTTAATGTATGAAAACTTTATTGTATTTTGGCAAATGGAGCTGCGCCTCCGACTTTTGAAACAATTGTGGTATATTCGTACTAAAAATTGTAATGTTTGTCATGATTGGATTGTTTTCGAATGTTAATTGACAATGGTTGTATTGCTTTCATTATAGCTTCTTATGGATGTATGGTTGTTATGGTCTTATTGCATGTATGGTTGTCGTTATAGATATGTAGACTATGTATTGTCATATGTTGTCTAATTATACTTTTGTTTACATTCGTGAATAAAGAAGAACATGTCTGGACGACGAGGACGTACGCGCACCAACAGAGCTGATTCACCCCCGCCTGTAACACTGAACGCTGAACAAGTTGAGGCTCTAGTCGCCCAACGCATTGCTGACGCCATTGCGGCCAATGAAGCTAATCGCACCGCCGGAGGCCAAGGCGCAGGTGCTCCTGGTGGTAAGACCTTCAGTGAACATTAGAAAACCAAGAACCCGAATTCCTCCGAATTATTTTCAAGGTTTTTTATCTAACGTTTCAGGTGCCCGTGAATGTTCTTACAAGGACTTCATGAATTGCAAGCCCATCAATTTCAAGGGTACTGAGGGTGCTGTTGGCCTTATACGTTGGTTCGAGAAAACTGAGTCGGTTTTTCGCATCAGTAACTGCCCCGACCCCTCTAAGGTCAAGTTCGCCGCTTGCACCTTCATAGACGGTGCTCTTTCGTGGTGGAACTTGCATGCTGAAGCAGCTGGAACCGATGAAGCTCATGCTATGCCCTGGGAGGATTTGAAGCAACTACTGAGAGACGAGTACTGCCCGCGAGAGGAACTTCAGCGTTTGGAAGTCGAATTTTGGGGACTTACAATGAATGGGTCTGATATCGCTGGATACACCAAGAGGTTTCATGAGCTTGCCCACTTATGCTCTTCAATGGTGACACCACCATATAAGAAGATCGAGCGATACATCTGGGGTTTAGCGCCCAATATCCAAGGTAATGTGTTGTCGTCTAATCCAACCACATTGCAAGCCGCCGTCCGTTTGGCACATAGTCTGACCTATCAGGCTACACGCCAAGGTGTTTCCTTTGCCAGGAAGGCTCCTGATCATCCCAAACCTGTTTTTGATATTTGTTCACCGTCTTCTTCGTCTGGGAAGAAGTTTGACCATAAGCGTAAACGTGGTCATTTCGGTAAGAAGAATCTTGAGAAGCGAACTGAGAAACAACCTGAAAAAGCCTCTGAACCAGTCAAAGCTTTTGTTGCTACCGCTTCTGTTCAAGAACCAAGGAAATCTGGCTACACAGGGAATCAACCACTGTGCTCAAAATGTAACCTTCATCATACCCTGGACTGCAGTATCGTTTACTGCAACAATTGCAAAGCCAAAGGTCACATTGCCAGAGACTGTCCATCCCGCACCTGCTATGGTTATGGAGCTGTTGGACACATGAAGAACCAGTGTCCAAAGAAAAATCAAGCTGTTGGAACTGCCCGTGGAAGAGCCTTTGTTGATACCTGAAATGTGCGTCGTGTGAAGTATCGAGCAAAGTCAAGTTCAAGCCCAATATGCTGTGGCCGAACCTGGTCCGAACTAGGAGTTCGGACATCTGGCCGAACCTCAGGTTCGGAAGAGGTTCGGACAGTCGTGTATAAATATATGTTTGAGCTTTGTAATATTCAGTTCTGAGCGTGAGAGATTCTGTTAACTGTGTTTTTCTGTGGTGTAACCTCTGTGTCATTTCTGAGTGTTCAGTGATTGTAATTGTTCTTTCTAGATCAATAAAACAATCATTATAATTACGTTTCGCTTTCGTTATAGCTAGATTGAGTAGACGATCCGATGCTCACGCACTTTCAAGTGGTATCAGAGCTTTCTGGTTCACTCTACTGATCTGTGGTTGCTATTTTCGGATTTTTGGAGCGTTTTTGGTGTTTTCCGAGTTTTGGTTTCGCGATTGTGATCGTTTTTGACGTGTTCTTGGTGTTGATTTTGTTCCTAATCTGTTTCTCATCATTTCTCCTGATCCAGTACTTCAAATCTCGTTCAAATTCATCAAAATTCGAGTGATTTTGCGAAATGAGTCAAATTTACGAATTTTCCAGCTCAGGTTCGGAGTAACTGCTCCGAACTGGAGTTCGGCGAGAGTTCGGTGAGAGTTCGGTCGTGTATCGGAGTGAGTTCGGACATAGTTCGGGTCCTGTTCGGTTATTCGAGTTCGGTCCAAGTTCGGAGTCAGTTCGGACAGAGTTCGGAGGTATTGTGGTTCGGACAGGGTTCGGAGATAGTTCGGAGGACAATGTGAGTTTTTGCACTATTTCACGAAAACGGACGTATCTTGAGAACCGTAAAGAGTTACGGGAGCTAATACCAGCCAAAACGTTCGTATCGACGAGATCTATATCTGTACCAGCCTACGGCCAGTACCGTGCAGTTTTGAGACCCTAAATCAGCTTGGAAGACCTTTGTTTTTGAGTTTCAAGTTTTCAAGGTATCATTTTTCGGAAAAAGATGTCGGAATTTCAAGCTTTTGCCGCAATGCAAAGTGCTATGCAAACCATGCTAAATTTTGACAATGAAATCGGAACAAGTCAGAAAGTTCCCAAATTGTTGAAACTTGAAGATTACCAAAATTGGAAGAAACGGTTTTCCGCTTACATAAGCACGAATGATATTGATCTATGGATTCCACTCAAGAAGCTTTATCAACATCCAACAGATGCGGGAGATTTTAAAGAAGTTCATACTTTTGATCTTGCGGAAAGGAAATCATACGAGCTTGAACAAAAAGCTTATGGTTATCTTACGATGGCATTACCTACTGAGTTGCTTCATCAATTTAGTACGTGTAAGAAATCTAAGCAATTGTGGGATGCTTTATCTGCCAGATGTGAAGGTAATGACGATTACAAGAAGAGTCGGAAGAAAGTTTTGAACAAAGAATTTGATAACTTTCAGAATTATGACAATGAAAACATTACTGCTCTTGTTTCAAGATTGTCTCATTTGATAAGTGAATTGAAGGTTGTTGGGATTGAGAAAACCGATGCTGATTTGAAAGAAAAGATTTTGGAAGCTTTACCAGAAAAGTGGGAGAACTACGCTTTGCTACTCACTCATGACAAGGATTATTCTGCAATGACATTTCATGAGCTTACTGGAAAACTTCATGCTCGAGAAATGGAAATGTTGAATTCAAAGAAATCAACTGCTACATTACAAAATCCTGAATTGTATCATGGTGAGAATATGGCAAGCATGAATGCTAAATCAAAGCCTAATCTGAGTTCTGCACCATCTACTGCTTTTATTGGTCATATTTCTGGGAATTCTGATAATCATACATCACGGAGTTGTAGTTTCACAATTCCGGATTCATCAAAACAAAGTGCTTTTTCTGCTGAAACATCTGATGAGTGTGCTCAAATAATTTCTGCGTTGATTACATCATCTTTTGGATTGATTATCAAGAATGTTGCTGATGCAAAAATTACTCAGGAAGATTTGAATGAGTTGGATGATGATCAACTGAATGAATTGGATCTCACCTGGCAATATGCTATGTTAGGTCAACGAGCTACAAGGTTTTTCAAGAAGCATGGCAGAAATTCAACAGATTTCAACAAAAATAAATTGGGATTTGACAAATCTAGATTGAAATGTTATAAGTGTCAACAGCTTGGACATTTTGCCAAAGAAAGTCAACAAAAAGCTAGTTATTCACATTCATCCAAGTCAAGTTCTACTCAATCCTCTTCAAGTAATACTAATCCTCTCAAAACAACAGCTTTGACTGCACAGAATAATGGTACTTATGACTGGGGTCGACAGTTTACTGATACATCTGCTCTGATTGTCACACATGAGCAAGATGATTATTATTCTGATTCTAGTTCATATGAAGCTGCTGAGAATGAGAAGTTTGAATCTAAGATTGAAGATTTGATGAAAGAGAATGAATTTTTGATGACAGAAGTCAAAAGGCTTGCTGGTGAACTTCAGATGGTAAAGAAGGATTTAGAAGTGTCTAAACAGAATGAGATGGAGTTACATGATGTTGTGAAGGTTTTGCAACAAGATAAACAGGATGTTGAAGCTGCAAACACAAAGGTTTGTGAAGAAAAAGATGAGTTGATTCAGAAAGTTAAGCAATTGCAAGATGAAGCTGAAGAAGCTGAGAAAGATTTTGAGAATTTGTTTAATAAGTCAAAATCTAGGTTGGATTCACTCAATAAGACTCTCGAAGAATCTGAAGCTAAAATTGCAAGTTATCAGGTTGATATGAGCAAATTGTTGGATGATAAGAGAGAGTTAGTTAGTGTGAATAAGGTTCAAGGTGCAAATCTGGAAATCCAGAAACGAAATGAAGCTAAATTGAAGAAAGAGTTGTTTGAAGGGCTTGACAATCTTCGTTTGCAAAAGTTTGAAACACATAAAGTTGCAAAGAGATTGATAGCTACCGAAAAGGAGTTAGCTGAAGCTCAACAGCAGATTTCTGATCTCAAAATTCAAGTTATTGATGCAAATCGCTTGCTGAACAATGTTTCTAACTCACAAGTGTTTACAAGTTATCTGACTAATGATGAAAATTTTGAGAAGATGTTTGACAAAACTACTACTCCTCCTGCTAATATCAAGGAAGCTTTCAAAGAAGTGAAGGAAAAAGTTGAAGACATTGATTATTCCAAATTTTCATCATCTAATTCTGCAGAAGAAAAGGTTGTATCCAAGAAGAAGAAAAACAAGAAGTCGAAGAAGAAGAAGGAAACCAAAACTGAGATTCCTCAAGCACCAAAGTTTGTATCTGGTTCATCTTCTGCTGATAATGAAAAATCAGCAAATTCAAGTGACAAGATTAAGTCTCAACCTGACATTGATGAGACGATCTTTTATGAGAAGAAAAATCTTAAAGAAGTAAAAGCTGAATTTTCAAGATTAGCCAAAGAAGGACATCAGACTTCATCTGAGGAAACGGTTTATGGGAAGAATGTTGGTTTAGGTTGTCAGTCAAAGAATGACAAGGCTGAGGAGGGTCCAGCATCAGTGAAGAAGCTCAAGATAAAGCAAGTGAAGAAGGAAGTTTTTAAGGCTGAAAAGGTTCAACCTGAAAGGTTTTATAAACTTAAAGGTTCAGACCAGATTTTCTCCGACAAAGAGTTTCCTCTTCATTGTGTTGATGCAAGGAAAATTTCAGAAGTTTTTGTCAAAGATGCTTCATCAACCATGAATTCTTCTGATCGTTCTTATTCTCGAAGCCCAACTTCTAAATGGGTGCATGATCATCGCCATCAGGTATATAATTCTTCTTCTGATCATGTTCGAGATGTTCATGTTTGTCATTCATCGCAGGTACACCAAAAGTGGGATAAATCCACACGATTGTGTTATGTTTGCCGCCAAAGAGGGCATATAGCAAAGGATTGTTCACTTCCTGCTGAATTCAATCCAAGGTTTCAAAAGAAATAAGTTTTTGGTAAACCTACCAACACCAAGTTCATTGATGAACAAGGCAGAGTATTTGATGAGTTTCAACCAGCATTTTTAAGAAATCAAAAACGATTTGTTCCTCCATTTTCAAAATCTCATGTTGGTTGTTCGTCACAGCCGGTTGTGATTGATTCATCAAATGCTGATTTACCAAAACATCAACAAAGATGGAAACCCAAAGTGGTTTTGAAGCAAAACAAGGATACTGGTCGACCAGAAGCACTTCGCTTCGGGTCATTTGAAAACTGATAAATTTGACCAGTGTGCAGGTACTTCTAGAAGACCTATCGACGATTGAAAAGTTGTTGATGGAGGAGTATCTGTCTTAACTTAAATTTCATGAAATATCTTTCTAATCCTGCAAGTTTTCTGAAATCTTAAATCTACACAGTATCCGTGTTGATTGATCATTTTTCTTTATTTTTCATTTGCAAAATTCTCAAAAGTCAAACATAGTGTCTTGTTTTTGTAAAATGAAAATCCAAAAATAGAGTTTTCATTTTAAGGGGGAGAATGGCATGAAAGGGGAGAATGGAAGGTAGGTGAATACATGCCAAATATATAAGAAGGAAGGTGAATACATGCCAAATATATAAAATCATGAGAAATTGATCATTGGGAAATGATGGTACATTGGCTTACGTATCTGACTCATGGATAGAGTAGATGAAAAAGCCATAAGATCATTTGATTGATATGCTTGGTAGGCTCGGCAAATCAGAAAGTATTCAGATGTGATATTCACTAAATACTAATGCTTGACCATGTGGATAACATCTTGAAGCGTATCTCATGACAAAAAGAAAGAATAAGTGTGAAAAAGAAAATGAGAAGTCACTGTGTACACATGCGTTCATTTTGCAAAGATTTAAACTTGTTTGATTTTCTTTATTTTGTCAAACGATCGGACTTTCTCTGCGTATCGAAAGATCGACCTGATCGTTGTTCGTTTGACGTTCTGCTTTATTTTCTTTGGTGTTTCGTATAATCCTTCGGACTTTCTCTGCGTGTCCACAAGACCGACCTGATTGTTGTTGGATTATACAACTTCTGCGTTATTTTCTATTTCTTATTTTCTTAAGCAATCGGACTTTCTCTGCGTGCTCACAAGGCCGACCTGATTGTTGTTTGCTTAAGGTTCTGCTTTATTTTTGCATGGAACACAGTTGACGATATCATGAAAATATTATGCTTTGTGAAAATCACAAGTGTAATCACACAAGAAAATGTGTTATAATAACACAGGAAAAAGAAGAATATGTCTGATAGTGTGGGATACACTGGTCAAAGCAAAATCTAATCAATACCTTAACATATCCAGATGTTATGAGTATGATTCTGCCTGAGTTTAAAATGGACAAATTATACCAGCAGTCAGCATGACTTATGTGCTTCAATTAGTTGAAATTGAAGTGTAGTTCAGTGCGTCATGTCCAATATGATCCTGTATAGTGATCTTTCTCATATCAAAAATAGAGTTTGATTCTGTATTGCAATTTTGTTTCATTCAGAAAAGTACAAAAAGATTTTTGGTGTGTTTTAGCATAAGTTTGGAAAATCAAAAAGATTTTAAGTTTGTTTTGATATAAACTTTCTAAAAGCCAAAAAGATTTTGTTTCTGTTTTATTTTCGATCTGATCAACATGTGATACAAATTCAATTTTCAAAAATCATATCTTGGAGTCTCGAAGAGACGTTTTGCGCCAAGATTATTTAATCTGTGAGCAGGTTGCTAAAAGTGCAAAAAATCACAACTTCAAGTCTTCTGAAGCTGTTGATAAAGACCAGAGATACACCAGACATTGTCAAGTATTCAAGATCGAGCTACGATCAAGTTGAGAAGGTGTTTGTTCGAAGATTCATTTCATTGGACAAACGGATTCTATATTTGAGGGGGAGCTTGATTGAAGATACAGATTTGATGATGTTGAAGTAATGTTGAAGAGATACTGCACACGACGAGGGGGAGTTTGTTGATACCTGAAATGTGCGTCGTGTGAAGTATCGAGCAAAGTCAAGTTCAAGCCCAATATGCTGTGGCCGAACCTGGTCCGAACTAGGAGTTCGGACATCTGGCCGAACCTCAGGTTCGGAAGAGGTTCGGACAGTCGTGTATAAATATATGTTTGAGCTTTGTAATATTCAGTTCTGAGCGTGAGAGATTCTGTTAACTGTGTTTTTCTGTGGTGTAACCTCTGTGTCATTTCTGAGTGTTCAGTGATTGTAATTGTTCTTTCTAGATCAATAAAACAATCATTATAATTACGTTTCGCTTTCGTTATAGCTAGATTGAGTAGACGATCCGATGCTCACGCACTTTCAGCCTTTGTGATGAACGCTGGAGAAGCCCGACAGGACCCAAATACTGTCACCGGTACGTTCATCCTTAACAATAATTATGCCTCTGTTTTGTTTGATACCGGAGCGGAGAAAAGCTTTGTGTCTACCGATTTTTGCCCATTACTTAAAATCAATCCATGTGCCTTAGACACTAAGTACACCGTAGAACTAGCAGATGGTAGTCTAATTGAAACTAACAAGGTTTTCCAAGATTGTTCCCTACGCCTTTCCGATCATCCGTTTAGCATTGACTTGCTGCCTGTCGAATTGGGAAGTTTTGATGTCGTAATTGGAATGGACTGGTTAGCAAAGAATCATGCGGAAATTATATGTCATCACAAGCAGGTCAAAATCCCATTAGCAGATGGTGAAGCTCTAGTCATTCAAGGTGAAAAGAGTGGAACCAAGCTAGATATCATATCTTGTATAAAGACACGCCGATATCTTCGTAAAGGGTATCATGCCATTCTAGCACATGTTGTCGGAAAAGAACCAAAAGAGAAAACATTGAAGGATGTCCCTATCGCCCGCGAATTTCCTGAAGTATTTCCTGAAGACTTGCCAGGACTGCCGCCAGCCAGGCAAGTAGAATTCCAAATCGATCTTGTTCCAGGTGCTGCTCCTGTAGCCCGCTCTCCCTATCGTCTCGCCCCTTCTGAAATGCAGGAATTATCCAATCAGTTGCAAGAACTATTGGACAAAGGATTCATTCGACCCAGTTGCTCCCCTTGGGGTGCACCTGTTCTTTTCGTCAAGAAGAAGGATGGATCATTTCGCATGTGTATCGACTATCGCGAACTAAACAAATTGACTGTGAAGAATCGTTATCCACTTCCGAGGATCGACGACCTATTCGATCAACTTCAAGGATCAAGTTATTATTCAAAGATTGACCTACGATCCGGTTACCACCAGCTAAGAGTTTGTGAAGAAGATGTTGCCAAAACTGCATTTAGAACCCGTTATGGTCATTACGAATTTCTAGTAATGCCATTTGGCTTAACAAACGAACCTGCCGTATTCATGGACTTGATGAATCGTGTGTGTAAGCCCTACTTAGACAAGTTTGTGATTGTGTTCATAGACGATATCTTGATCTACTCCCGTAGTAAAGAGGAACATGAACAACACTTAAAACTTATCTTGGAGTTACTCAAGAATGAGAAGTTGTACGCGAAGTTCTCAAAGTGCGACTTCTGGCTTCGTGAAGTACAATTCTTAGGTCATGTAGTGAATGAGAAAGGAATTCACGTCGACCCTTCTAAGATTGTAGCAATCAAAGATTGGAGTGCGCCTACTACTCCCACCGAAATCCGTCAATTCTTAGGACTCGCTGGCTATTATCGAAGATTTATCGAGAACTTTTCAAAAATAGCTCAGCCATTGACTGCTCTCACCCAGAAGGACAAGAAGTTTGTCTGGGATTCTAAAGCTGACGCCGCTTTCCAACTGTTGAAGCAAAAGTTGTGTAATGCACCGATTTTGTCCCTGCCGGAAGGAACAAATGATTTTGTGGTGTACTGTGACGCATCCCGTCAAGGTTTAGGATGTGTACTCATGCAACGAGAAAAGGTCATTGCTTATGCCTCACGACAATTGAAGGTTGACGAAAAGAATTACTCGACTCATGATCTTGAACTCGGAGCTATTGTTTTTGCTCTAAAGATCTGGAGGCATTATCTTTATGGTACGAAGTGTACGCTATACACAGACCATAAAAGCCTTCAACATATATTCAATCAGAAAGAGTTAAACATGAGACAACGTCGTTGGATAGAACTACTCAATGACTATGATTGTGAAATTCGTTATCACCCAGGTAAGCTAATGTAGTTGCCGACGCATTAAGCAGAAAAGACCGAGTGAAACCCCTCCGTGTTCGTGCTCTTAGAATGACTATCCAATCAAATCTCACTTCTCTCGTTCGTGGTGCCCAAGTCGAAGCTCTTAAAGACGAAAACCTCTCTAACGTAGGCCTACGTGGAATGGAGAAGCAATTAGTCAAGAGATCTGACGAAGCTTATTATTTCATGGAAAGACTATGGTTACCAAAATTCGGTACCGTGAAGAAATTAGTCTTAGATGAAGCTCATAAGTCTCGGTACTCAATCCATCCAGGTTCGGATAAGATGTACCACGGTTTGAAAGAGTTGTATTGGTGGCCTAACATGAAGGCTGAAATCGCCACATACGTTGGTAAGTGTTTGACTTGCGCGAAAGTCAAAGCTGAAAATCAAAAACCTTCTGGTTTACTCGTTCAACCCATAATTCCCGAATGGAAGTGGGAAGGAATTTCCATGGATTTCATTACCAAATTGCCAAAGACTCGAGCCAGAAATGATACCATCTGGGTTATCGTCGACCGTCTAACCAAATCTGCTCATTTCCTACCCATTCAAGAAACCTACACCACTGAACAACTTGCCAAGATTTACATGAAGGAAATTGTGTCTCGTCATGGAGTACCTATTTCTATCATCTCCGATCGAGATAGTCGTTTCACCGCCCGATTTTGGCAAACCCTTCAGAAAGCTTTGGGTACTCGCCTCGACATGAGTACAGCCTATCACCCCCAAACTGATGGCCAAAGTGAAAGGACTATCCAGACTCTCGAAGACATGCTTCGTGCATGTATCATTGATTTTGGTAATAGTTGGGATGAACATCTACCTCTAGCTGAGTTTTCGTATAACAACAGCTACCACACGAGTATTCAAGCCGCCCCTTTTGAAGCTTTGTATGGAAGGAAATGCCGTTCACCACTTTGCTGGACTGAAGTTGGTGATGTCCAACTCACAGGTCCCGAGCTAGTGCATGAAACTTCCGAGAAAGTCACCCAAATCCACAATCGTTTGAAAGCTGCCCGCGACCGACAGAAGAGCTATGCAGACAATCGCCGCAAACCATTGAAATTCTTCAAAGGAGATCGCGTCATGCTCAAGGTAGCACCTTGGAAAGGTGTTATTCGTTTCGGAAAACGTGGAAAACTTAACCCTCGCTACATTGGTCCTTTTGAAATCATCGAGGAGATTGGACCAGTAGCATACCGCCTTCAGCTACCGCCCGAACTTAGCAAAGTTCACGACGTGTTTCACATCTACAACTTGAAAAAGTGCCTGTCTGATGAAACTGTAGTCATCCCCTTGGATGAAATCGAGATTGACGATCGTTTACATTTCATCGAGACTCCTGCTGAAGTATGTGATCGTGCAATCAGACGACTGAAGAGAAGCCGTATTCCCATCGTAAAGATTCGTTGGAACTCACGCCGAGGTCCAGAATATACGTGGGAACGAGAAGACCAAATGCGTGAGAAGTATCCGCACCTATTCGCCAATGCTGACAACCCTGGTGGTCAAGACTAAATTTCGGGACGAAATTTCTCTAACCAGGGGAGTATGTGACAACTCGTACTTTCCAGGTATACTTTAATATATTAATTATGTGCAATTAACTGAAATTCTATGTGCATTAGACTAATTTGATTAAATTAGATGCCTTTACGTGCGAACATAGACAATTTAGGTCCGACAACGTTCACCCGTAATGGAAATCAACCAAAGTTCCGCCATTGTTCAAAATGGAACTTCAATAACAAGAAATTCATAAATTTGATTTTTGTATAATTCAAATATAAAATGAACATTTTATGTTTTCAAAGTATTACGTAATGAAAACGTATTTCAAACATGTCGTTTATTCAAACGACCATTCTAGTCCAACAATACTTTGGTTTTAAATTCTAAAACTTATTCAACTATAAATCATTTACGTTTCCGTCAAACATTTTAATTCCAAATTGAAGTACATCATTTGTGCACAACAACATAAACACCAAATCATGACAAGTGACGAATTCCATTTATCCGGGAACAACCGCAATAAACAATCTTTTATTTTTACGATTGCTCGTTTCACGTCGAAAATTCGATTTTCAATCCGGATATCGTTTTCGCCCAAACAAAATCTCATTGGACTCGTAGGACCAAACCGGACTCAACCCGACCCGACTCGAGACCCGGTTCGGCCCAGAAGGCCCAATGGGCCTACGGCCCAATTCTTTTCTTTTCTCCCTTTTCCTCGGCCCAAACCCCTCGGCCCGTTTCCTTTTTCTTTCTCGGCCCACAGGCCCGACCGGCCCGGCCCGCTACCTTTCTCCTTCTCCTTCCGAATTGGGCCGAAGCCCAACCCTCCCTCCTTTTCTTTACGGGCCGAACCCGAGGCCCACTTTTCTTCTTTTCTTCTTTTCCTTCCCGAGTTCGAGCCCACCATTTCCTTTTTCTTTTTCTTTTCTCGTAACCGGTTCTCTCCCTCTCCCCATTCGGTTTTAGTCCTAACCAAACCAACCTAAAACTTTGTTTAGTTGTGTCATCTAGAGGTTAAACAAGATGGTTGGCCTAAGTACACTACAAACCCAAGATCCATTGGGTAATGGCTCTAACCACTTACACACCCAACAAGCTTGTTCCCCATGAGCCACCATCCTCCTCTTGTCCCATCCTCATGAGCCGGCCTAGGCACCTCCTCACCACACCCCTACATTTCAATTTCCAAGCATTCAAGTACAAGGAGAGCACACTTGGTCCAAGACACCTCAACTCTCCCTCTCTCTTTTCTTGTTTTCGGCTAGGAACAAACCAAACACCTTTTTTTTCGGTTTACATGTAACCGAATCCACCACCATCACCTAACCATTTCCTTTTAAACACTTAAACCTTTCATTTCACTTCTCACAACTTCAAGAAACAAAAACACACACTTCTCTCTCAACCTCTCTCTTTCTCTCGGCTCTCTAAACCACCACCGCCACCATCACTTTCCATCATCAATCTCCACTCATTTCAAGCTCCTAAACTCATCTCTAGTCAAGGTAAATCAACAACAACTTCCATTTCATCATTCTTCTTTCATTATTCTTATTAATCCTTCATAAACAAACCTCTTTAATCTTGCTTTTCTTGTCAAAATCCATGACAAACTCTTGATCTCTCATCACCATTTCCTTCACATTTCAAGATCAAGGTTGGGTTTGGAGCTAAACGTGGAAGCTAGTTCAACAACCCATTAACGTCATTACCGATCCGGAAAGCTTTAAGTGAGGAAACTTATCTTCTTTGCTTATTTTTCTATAAATCTTTCATTTCTATACGTCACATGTCATGTTCATGAATAAGTCTTGATTTGGTTGTTGTGTAACATACTAACAAAACATGTATGGTAGTGTGGTTATGTGCTTGTGATGGAAACTAGTTATGTTGAAAAGAATTTTTGACAAAATAAATATATATCTTGCATTTTGTTAAAAAGAATCACTTTAAATAACCAAGTTTGGAAAATATTAGTTCTTGTATGTTAAATATAATTTGGAACACTTATCTTGGTGAGAAATAAACATACAAAGTGTTAAAAATCGGATTTTTAAGAAATATATATGTTGGGTAAAAACTGGGCAGAGATGACACACTGTTCTGCGTGTCATAAATCTGCTGTCATCTGTGAACCATATGAACAAAAACACTGAACAGAGATGACACCATTTCCTGCGTGTCATAAATCTGCTGTCATGCAGAAAAATATATATATACTTTTCCCAAAACTTCAAACACTTGTAATTTGACTCCAAACCAAAACCAAAGTTTACTAAAGTATAATCTTGGGTCATAAAAGTGTTTACCAAGGATTTAAACATGAAACTTCAAGAAAATAAAAGCATGGAATTTTTATGACATAAATATCAATTATTCTTATGAAAAATTAAGTGTAAGACTTTTGACAAGTTGTGACCACTTAGGACTTGTAATGTTACCAAAGATGTTTTCTAAACATACTAAATAACTCGGAAAGATAAAGACTTGGAAATAAAACGGTTAAATATCGTAACTACGACATTTCAACAAAGTTTATAACTTATTTTTCGAATGGGAATTAAGCTTAGTTCAAAACATGAAACATGCATATTTTGACATATAAAAATGTTTTATAAAGCTCAAACTTAGAAAACATGTCTTATAAACAAACTTACACTTAATAATACCAAAATATAATTTCATATATTTTGGAAATATTTCTTCATACAAAAGAAAACTCATATTATTAATCGGAAGGTCCGAAACCTTATAAATATTTGTGAATTTAATATTTACAAATTTTTCCTAACGTTTAATGGAAATAATCTATATTATTCAATATTTATTTCATACGTGAAAGTGAAACCACTATTTATTATTCATTATAAATAAATAGATAAATCACATCAACTCAAATATTATTTATTTGACAATAAATAAGTCCTAGGATTTCCATCACCATCATCGGGTAATAACCAGTCGAGACTTAACCTTGAACATTGAGTGACGTATTCACTAACTCAAAATAGCCAAACCCTAATACGTCATAACATTATCTTGTAGACGTTTGCTAGGCTAAGTTCAACCAAACATACCTGTCATCCACCTTCAGACATGTGAGTCTTCACGGCCCCTTTTCCATTTCTGTTTTATAACTTGGGGGAGAATTCAATGAATGCTTTTCAATTTCAAACTGTCTGATATTATGATAACTGTACGACGTAATGATTGCATGTTCTTTTCATATCCCCACACTTGTGTATTCATGTTGATCCATGTTATATGCCTAAGTCCCACTATTAATTGGATTCAATTAGTTCATTCGAAACGATAGCTTGTGAATAGATCTATTTGGGTTGACGACCCTACTCCGACTTTGTCGCTCCAGTCATGACTCCATGGTTATAGTCAAGGGGTACATTTGTTATTCTAGTCATTCGGTGTTCTTGGGGAAGAACATCAGGAGTGGGTAAACAGTTAGTTTTGAATTCAAGGTTCGTGTTCAATCTTTACAACAACAGTGTCAACAAACTAATATCAAGATAAGCCAAACACTTTCAAACATGTTTTCAAATAAGTTCAGTGTCATTAAACCTGTGAAACTCACCAACAATTCTGTTGACTCTTTTTATTCTTGAATTCTCAGGTGCTTAAAGACTGCAACTCTATGTTTTTCTGTTCTGATCCTGCTTGTCATATCATGGTCTGCTTGCCGCGTGTTCATGCATTTCATTTTGGAGATTTAGTCGCATTACGCCCTAGGGTAGTTATGTTTATAAATCTCATGACTTTGTCTTTTGGAAAACATAACATGTAACCACTACTTTAATTTCCGCTGCCACGGTTTTAGATGTTTAATTAAATGTTTGAAACTTATATTTTCTAAAGACAAATGGTTAAATTAAATATTCATTTGACGTCATCATTCATAACCATGACCATGATGCCAAACCAGTCACATGCCCACATTTAGTCATTTCTCGAGGTGTGACACCAAATATAATTACAAAATTTACACGATTGTTGTAGTTATAGAATACCTTAGACATAATGATTTAGAAGGTTTTATGCAATTAAAGTAAACTTTGGTTGAGTTTTGACCCATTTTTTTTAAGCTGTCTTTTTTCTTTTCTTCTTTTTTTATTATGAGTTTGATCTATTTTTTTAAAGCTTATGTTAATTTTTATTTATTTTTTTTTATTATTTTTCTTTGTTGATAAAGTGAATTAGAAGGTTTTATGCCCTATAAGTATCATGCAGGTTAGAATAGTATCAGCACATCGAACGCCTGAATTGATGTTTTCTTATGCTACTTCTGCACGAGAACGAGGTATTCAGGTTATTATTGCTGGTGCTGGAGGTGCTGCCCATTTGCCAGGTTTTTATCCTCTGCTTCCATCTTCATTTCTGAGCTTTTAATAATTAAGTTTTCAATTATGATCATAGAACATTAATATAGTATTCTAACCCATGGTTAGGTATGGTAGCTGCCCTAACACCATTACCCGTGATTGGAGTTCCTGTACGTGCTTCAACATTGGATGGCCTTGACTCCCTTCTCTCCATTGTGCAAGTATGTAGATAAATTATGTCAAATCTTCAAAAGTGGCTCTATCTTTCTAACGGGTTGTATAAAGAGTCAAAAGGGTTTTATTTTAAATACAACACAGGCTGGGTCTCGTCGTGTTCACTTTATCCAAAACTCTTATTTTTGTTTTTGAAATATAGTGTTTATGATATTATTAGGAAAGTTTATATAATGCTAAAAATAATATAATCGTTTATTAATGATTTACGATACAATCTGGACAACTTTCAACCCATTTGATGTGTTTCTAATAATACCTGTTTGACCCGTTAGAGATAAAACAATACATGTTGTCATCTCTACCAAGAACTTTTAGCCTATTTGTTTCTCCAAATTCCTCCATTTTCAAAACAATGTCACAGTGTTTGCTTCCAACTTTTCAAGTAAATTAAAACCAAAAAGTAGCAATCTTGCAGTTGTTTGTAATATAAATTTTTCTTTATCAGATTTACAACATTTTGTTGTGTGATGTAGATGCCAAGAGGTGTTCCTGTTGCAACGGTTGCGATAAACAATGCCACTAACGCGGGCTTGTTGGCAGTCAGAATGTTAGGGGTAGTTGATATTGCCCTCCAAGCAAGGTTCACTCTCACTCTCTCTATATGTAAAAGATATAAACTATTAGTGGTAAGATAATCAGTCAATTTTTTAGTATGGGTCAGCTTCGGTTGACTTGTAATTTTTCTTATCCCCTTTACAAACAAAAAAAAGTCTAATTTAATTCTTTAACTATTATAGGTTGACTATCAGACGTTTGACCTGTTTTTCTTTTAGCTAATTTTTTTTATATATAAAATTCTACTTGTTTATGTAATTGTCACCTCTTGATCCTTATGGGGGCATTACTTGTGTATACAGAATGGTGCAATTTCAAGAAGACGCGAGGGATGCAGTATTGGAGAAGACGGAGAAGCTAGAAAAAGTCGGCTGGGAAGATTATTTGAATTCGCGAGAATAATAACAGTTTTGGGTCCTTCACAGTTTTCATCAACTGACCAAGTGTTGCATAAAACCATGGAAACAGCAGTTGCCAATTCATCATAGTAGGAGGCTTTTTTGTTCATTAGATTTGTAGTCCAAGTCCCATGATGTTTTATTTGAGGACTTTGTTTTTTTCTGTTTGTGTTATACAGGAAAGACAATTATCTTTCCAATAGAAAACTGTTTTTAATTAATTGCCATGGTTGAAGGTAAATAATGGATACTGAAACTAATATATAAAAAAGAAATCAAACATATACAAAGTTTGGAAGTTTATATCTACAGACTTGATAAAAAATAAAAAGTATATAAAACTTACATAAGGTAATAAAGGTTAAAAAGAACAGTTTCTCATATTGTCGCCATTTAGAAAAAGTAATTCTTTGTTATTATAAATGTGAGTAATTAGTCCATTTAAAAAGTTTAATAGTTAGTTTGTTAATATAATTTTTAGTTTAAAATTTAAACATATAAATTTATAGTTTTATATGAGGAAAATTGGATCTAAATAATATCAACTTTGGAGGGTTGACCAATAATAATCTCACTTTCAATAATAACTCTCAATGGTCCCAACTTTCACTCTATTTACTAAAATAATGTTCCAGTTGTTAAAATTCTTAACACCGTTAAGTTTTTTATCTATTTCTTTTCAACCCCAATCTTTAATCCACCATAACTTCTTCAAATCTTGATGAAAAGTCAATCCGTAAGTTTCTATGAACTCGTGACGAAAAACCGAACAAAACTAGATCCATCTTGCTTAGGTTTTAAAGAGATTATGATGATGAACAAGAGCGTCAAAGTTACGTTTTTTTTCATGAGTTTGGATAAAAAATTGAGCATCAATTTCATTGTATTTGTGCTATTGGTCGATTCCGGCAGGTTTAGCATGTTCCCACGAATCTATAGCAAGTTACGGAATTGATTTTCATGGAGCTTTGATCGAATTTCAAATTTTACAACTTCATCTTCTTCATGAAGCTTCAACAATGGTGGATTGACCAATTCCTGATGGTTTTCAATGATTCTTGTTGCTATAGATTCGGTTTTTCATCACGAGTTCATAGCAATTTACAGATTGAATTTTCATCAAGATTTGAAGAAGTTATATTGGATCAAAGATTGGGGTTGAAAATAAATCTTAACACCGTTAAGCTTTTTTAACGCGGGGACTATTATTAGTAAATAGGGTGAAAGTTGGGACCATTGAAAGTTATTATTAAATGTGAGATTATTATCGGTCAACCCTTAAAAATTAGGATTATTTAAATCCAATTTTCCTTTATATGAAACAAAGTTACACATGGATTATTTACTTGTTCTAAAATTTTTTTGGAACGGCAGTATAATATATTAAAACAGCTCAAAAAGAGCAAAAATTACATGAAAAGAATGGGATTTCTCACCCAATTGGTCCACCCGATTACTTGTTCTAAAATAAATAATATGCAAAAAAATTATAAATAACTAATGGGTTCTTTAGGTTTGAATTGTGAGAGGAGTAGTATAATAATTAAATAAATAAACAAATGAATTTTTATGTGTGATCCTTTTCTTGCTATAAAAAGTAGAGGAGAAAATTTTAAAAAATATACACAATAAAATTTATTTCGAGTCCTTGTGGTACTACCAATCATTATAAATATAAATGCAAAGAAATTTTTTAATTTAATTTAACTGAATGAAAATAGCTACAACATGAATCAGGTTGGGATGACCAAATCTGTGTGTTATTTAAGGTGTTTTTTTTTTTTAAATTAAATGTGAGAGTTCAAGTCTCATAGTAAACAAATAGAGGGTCTATGAGATTATCGTTAAAAATATCAGCTTGGGATAGGGCATGTTCAAAATTCAAAACTAGAGGAGACATTTATGATTCACTTATTGAAGAAGGGGGTTGATTAGAGTAAAAACATCTTATCGACAGTGAAATTGGGTCTACCAAAATTACACAACGACCCGATCTAAGATCACTAAAACCATACAACAGGTCAATTTGGGTCCAATCAAATCATACACCGAGTTTTTCTAGGTTTGATATAATAAAATCGGGCTCATTGTTTTCACGTGAAGGTTGAAACGGGTTCGATCGGGTCGGGTTAAGTCGTTAAGACACTATTTGTCTTTTTATAAAAAGAAGTTTATAATCAACTATTGGGCTCTGTGGGCCTTACAAGAATTTACAAAAAACAGGCCCAAATTAGCCCAGTAAAACTGAAGGTCGTATGCGAAACCCTAGTAGTTAAATCTTCGTCTTCTTGGTAAACTGAAAACCTTATACAAATCTATTAGGGTTCTTCATTGTCGCCGTCTCCACGCCTTCAGTCAGAATCTCTACCGATGGTTAGCTTTCGAACTCAATTTCCCCAAATTTTCTTAACTATATTCATTCCGTAATGTAATGTGCGTGAATTTATAATCCAAATCTACTCGCAATTTTGACTAATTGTTGATTGTGAATAACTTGATTCGATTTCAGCTCGATTTAGTTCTTTCGATGCTAATAATACACGTCTAATTTTGTATTCTTTGAAGGCTCCGAAGAAGGGTGTGAAGATTGCCGCAACTAAGAAGAAAACGGTATGTACTATTGTACTGTGATTGATTTTGTTTTATCATTCGTTTTCAGTAGCTTTATTTTCCTGTATAATGTCCGTTCGTAGTAATTTTGAACAAACGGAATCGATTTCGAAGTAGTTGTTAGGCTAAATAACTGAATTGGAATCTGATCTTCTGATTGTTGGGGGTTTCAGGAGAAGGTGGTGAATCCGTTGTTTGAGAAACGGCCAAAGCAGTTTGGGATCGGTGGAGCTTTGCCTCCTAAAAAAGATGTGCACAGATTTGTGAGATGGCCACAAGTTGTTCGGATTCAGAGGAAGAGGAGGATCCTGAAGCAGCGTTTGAAGGTCCCACCTGCCCTAAACCAGTTCACTAAGACCCTTGACAAAAATCTTGGTATTGTTCGTTATATAACCGTCATTTTTATTCCATTTTTCTTTATTTTTTGTGTTATTAAGGTAGATTTGATTTTTGTTAACGTTTAACCGTATCCCTGCTTCCTTTTGGCCTGGATTGTGTTTTCGAATTATCGATTTATTTTGAGAGATGGGAAGTTATCTTCTTTCACAACATGATGTTCCCCTAACTGAAGGGGATCTTATATGTGTTTTTGAATAATCATTTGAATTGGCATTATTATGGCTTCTGTTTTTTACAGTTTTGTTTATCCATTCCATGGTTTATTTAGTCTCAATTTTCGATTGTATGACATGCTAAAGTTTCTTTAATTCCAGTTCATTTATTTGTAATTTTGTATTCTCCAATTAGGTTATAACCAATTAGGTTATAACCTCTGATGCACGGAAACGGCTCGTCGCTGCTGTCTCCGCTACTGGAATCGCCGTGGGGACCGAAACAGGAATGAAACGCCGGCGAAACGTTTCCGTTCCGTTTCCAGTTCTCCGGAGACGGGGGTGGATCTTGGGGACCTATCCGTTCCGCTTCGTTGATATTGGGATGGAGTTGAGAGCAGCCAGAGTGACGGCCAATGCCGGAAAACATATTTAGGTTAAGAAGATAGGGAAAGTTTCTTTTTCTTCTTAACCTAAATAAGTTTTTCGCCGTTGGCCGTCACTCTCTCTGCTCTCAACTCCATCGCACACACTTTTATAGTGGCTATTGACAACTGTGGACGGAAAAAGAACGGAATCGACGGAAATGGATACTTCCCAAGATCCACCCCCGTCTCCGGCAAACTTGAAGCGGTACGGAAACGCTTCGCCGGCGTTTCGTACCCGTTTTCTTCCCCACGGCGATTCCGGTACAGGAGACGGCGACGACGAGCCGTTTCCGTGCATCAGAGTTTGAGCATGCCGACACTGGTCACTTAGAGAGTAGTATTAATGGGAGCTTGCAGGGTGGTTTGGTTTGCAGGATTTTTTGGGACAAACCAGTAGTAACAGAATTTCAATCCGATTGACCTGGTTTTTTAAGTTATACAATCTGCATTATTTTTTCAAGTTTCTTGCATTTTAAAATGTGAACTGTACTAACACAAGAGAAGTTAACTTTGGCCTGTTTACTGCCTAAACCATTGTAGGAGCTATTAAACCTGTTTTTTGTGACTGTTGGCCTATCAGTTTAAACCCCAAACTGACCCAACAAGCCAGTTTACTTTGGTTTAGGAGGTTTGGTCGGTTTCATAGGTTATGAAAACCAATGCATGGCATTACAATATGAATATTTGATGATGGGATTCATATACACATTGTGTATGATCTGGTGTCCCTAATGAAATTTTTTTTTCATTTATTGTTACTGAAATATCATATGTAATTGCTTTATTATCTTTTTTGTGCCGTTATTCAGTTTCCTGTAAATTTAATATGCAGCAACTAATTTGTTCAAGATGCTACTCAAGTACAGACCAGAGGATAAAGCCGAAAAGAAAGAACGTCTTGTAAAAAGGGCTCAGGCTGAGTCAGATGGGAAAACAGTTGAATCTAAGAAACCAATTGTTGTCAAGTATGGTCTGAACCATGTCACTTACCTAATTGAGCAGGTTTTTTTCCATCTTAGTTACAATGTGTATTATTTATTTCAAGAGGTATCAATATGGGTCAATTTCTTATCAACAAACATTGCTTAAAAGTAAGCAGGCCAAATGGGTCAAAAAACTCTTTACATGGACCCGTAGCTGCCTCTGTTTATATATTTAATTTGCTTGTTACACTAGTAAGTTGTAACATTCTTTTATGTTTTATTCTAGAATAAAGCACAATTGGTGATCATTGCTCATGATGTTGATCCTATCGAATTGGTTGTCTGGCTCCCTGCACTTTGCAGAAAGATGGAAATTCCCTACTGTATTGTGAAAGGGAAATCACGATTAGGGGCCGTAAGTTTTCTGCATATTTTGTAATTAATATTAATATTTTCTGCTATTACTGCTTCACTTGGAAATAACATGTGTGTTTATATTGTCAGATTGTTCATCAGAAAACCGCTGCAGCACTGTGCTTGACTACAGTCAAGAACGAAGATAAAATGGAATTTAGCCGGATATTGGAGGCCATCAAGGTACACCTCTATAAAATCCAATGAATGTATAAAACATAAACCTTTGCTTTATTGCTTATTTTAAAACGTTTTATTTGATTTGATGATTTAGGCGAACTTCAATGATAAGTATGAGGAGTATAGGAAGAAGTGGGGTGGTGGGATAATGGGTTCAAAGTCACAGGCAAAGACCAAGGCAAAAGAGAGAGTTATTGCTAAAGAAGCTGCTCAGAGGATGAACTAGAGGCATTTGGAAACATTTTGAGATTTGAGTGATTTTTTTTACGATTTTTGGTAGGTCAAATACTTGTATGTGTTTGATTTTTGAGATCATGTATGCAATGTTATTCTGTATGTTTGGATTTTGATCCTGTGACAATTATTTCAATTCCTGAAAGTTCCGAACAGTTCATCTACTTTTTAACATTTCCATACACCCAAAAATGGGTCATCATCAATGCTGGTAAGTGGCAAAACATGACTTAAAACACAATTGAATGCCTGTTAAAGAATAACAACAATATAAATAAAAAATTGCAGCTTTTCTTGATCATAATTTTTTTTTTCTTCCCTAATCACTGGTAGATTTTTATCATAAAAAAGTTAGCGAGTTGTGGGAGTCTCCTGAAAAAAATCAGAGGATAACATAAGGATTGTTGATCATCATCTTCACATCCTCAGTATCCATCTTCAGTTTGATAAAATCAATTTTAAACTAAAACTTAAGAATCCTTTATTTATAGGTTTTTTTTAATTGTTGATTGGGATGTGGATTAATTTCTAGAACACTTTTGCTAAGTTATGAGCACGGTACTGAAAATTAACGAAATGTGGTTAAAGGTTTTGGTCCGGTATCTGCTTGGCAAGTCTCAACAAGTTTGAAATGTCCATCATATTGGTTCTACCTAAAGATTGCTCAACACAACATAAGTGTTATGTTGAACTCTCGAAGCTTGTGAAGGAGAAGCTTGGGCCAATTGATCCGTATTTTGAGAGCTTTCGGTTGAGATGGTTACATGGATCGATGCCTGGAATGTGCTCAATCAATCAACCGATGGAACCAACGTGGCTCCAGTCAAGAAAACCGAGGCTCCGCCCAAAAAAGAAGTGAACTTATACAAAGTGATTTGGTTTTGTCATACTTGATGTACTTTTAATGTTGATTATTGTTTGAATAATTACCTATATATTTAAAAGGATATAGGGAACAAGTGTGCTATACTGCTCGTTTTGTTTTGTTTTTTTTTTAATAGAAAAATGGGTTTACTTTACTATATATTCTATATGTCCTGGTATTTTAACAAATGAGCAAATGGGGCATTGGTAAGTCGTTGTGTTTCGTTATATAAACTGTTTGGTCGACGACATTTATTAATTTAGGATTTCTAACTTATTTTACTTTGTAATCCCCGTACAAATAAATCAATCTATTTTTTCTAGTATTTTTATGTTAGGGTTGAAAGCTCAGAGTTGATAAATCAAATATCAGTTCTGATACTGTTTATATGTGGTTAGTATCAGTTTGGTATGATACCGGTACTCGATATCATACGTTCATCCTTACTTCTGGTTAAGGACTTAATATCACACAAGACCATAATCAAAATATTAAAGTTTAAATTATTGGAATATTGGAATTTAATGATCTTAGTTATTGTCTATTACCCGATATTAATCCGTACTTCATTTATTCCTTATAATAAACCGGATTTTAAAGGTATTTGAATCTATTACCGTTAAATGGCCACTAACGCCATTAAATAAAATTTTAATTTATGATGTTTGGGTATCACGGTGACGTCTTATCTGACATGTTTTTATGCATGAGAAGAAAAGTATTAGAAAAATAAACAATCATGACTAAACATTATAAAAAAAATTTAAACTAACATTTCTTCATAAACATTAGACATGAACAAAAAAACGGTCAGACAAGAAAACGGCCCTGGTTTGAACACAAACCGGTTAGGTTATGAACCGAACCAACAGTTATACACAGAGTACACTTCTTTGACTTTAAACCGGTTATAAAACCCGATTTTTCCCGATCGGTTACCCAAAAAACCGGTTCAAACCAGTTATAACCGGTATAAAAACCGATTAACCGGTTAGCAATGGTTAGATAAATTTTTATCAAAAACCGATTACAAACCGAACCGGTTAGTAACCGAAACCAATTACTAAAAAAAAACCGATTTGTGCACCTCTAGAAGACTTCTGTGTTTGAATCGATAACATCTCTTATAACAAGAAGTAGCCCGGTAAGCTAGAAGAATCCGTTGTCCATTTAGCCCCAAAATTTTCTGCATCAAGGCCTCGTCGGAGCTGTGCCGATTGAAGAACACCGGCGGCGTCTGTTTACGAGCTGCGACTTTTGTAGATCTGTGTGAAACCGGAGAAGAATGGCGAGATCGGTGGCATGGGGATACGTTAGGATCATGTCAGGGACGATCGTCGGCGGTGGTCTAGGTTTCTACATCATGCACCGCCTTGAAATCAGCTACAAGGTCCTCCTTCAATCGTCCATAACCTATCTTATTATATTTGATGTAACGTGATCTAGGGTTTCGTGATCTTCATCGGTTGTTTATTGGAAACTTTCAGGAGAAGTGGGATGAGCGGCTGAGGAATTACGAACAAGAACTGAATAAGAGGAAACAGAAATCAAAAGAGCTTGGAGAATCACTATGAGTTAGTTAGTTCGTTCAACTCTTCCTTCAGTTTTTGTCAAATTCGTGAAATGATATGCTTATCTAGCTCTGATTTGGGGGACAAATAACAGATATGCATGATTTCTGACTCTTGAAATTCAGTGGATATATGCAGTTTTGAATCTAATATAATAATATGTTTGCATATGAATGAAGTTATGTGAGTGATTCGTGAATCATGCTGTTCATTTTACTGATTTTTAGGTTATTTTTCTTACAACATTTTAGGGGTTTTATGGTTAATCTTAAGCATAGGATAGAACTTTTGGATTATATAACAATAGGAGAAGGAAAGTGATAGTTAACTCTGCTTTCACCATTTCTAGTTAGGAACCCCTAAACAAAGATTTATAATAGCTTATAAGATTTGTATTCACTTGAATTTGGTTGTAATGGCATATACTACCTACTAGTGTGATGTATGAATAAATCTTATGGCTATAACGAATTGGAAATTTGGAATGAGATGAAATATAGTGTGTGAATCAAATATAGGTAATTCACAAAGTTTAACACACCTAAAACTACCTAATGGCTCATCAATGCAAAAGTGTGCACAAAGTCAATATGTATCGGTTTACTTTAGTGCACATTGAACCACAAATCATCATAACTATTTGGATTCAAACTATACTCCCGAGAGGTCAAGAATGAAGTATGATAAGTTCCTATGCATAGGGAGATGTCACCATAATGGTTACGGACTTTATCCCACTCACACATAAAATGGCTTGATATTTGACTAGTTTTCAAGTTACTGTTACACATCCGTGTGTTTCTAGTTACACACCAAGTGTTCATCTAAAAATTTAAAATTCCTTAAGGAGTCATATCTAGTTAAGGACAAATGTGCTTCCAATAAAAGGCATAATAGTTGCAACTTTAACTGACGAACATATCACTGAAACAAATGTTTCAACTTAAGAAATTCAGTATAACCTAACTATTGCCGTGCAAAAAAACAAAAAACAAAACAAAGATAACCTAACCATTAATAACTTGTGTGTAATCACTAGCAAAGAACATATATCTAGAATCCTGTTATTCGTCTGGACTTAAATACTTTGTCAAATTAGCGGACTTAAATACTTTCTCAAATTACCATATATCATTTAATAGCCTTATTGGCACAACACATAGACAAATATACAATAACAACGAATACTCAACTTTGAAAGCAGATTTTAATGTGTACTTTCTTCTACACCATCATGTGCTTGCTTTGGTGATGTTCAAACTACGGATACATTGATTATCACCTTCTTGCTATGTTACTATACCAACATTAATCACAAGTAATTGATCATTTCGTCATTTTGATGCATAATTTACATTTTGGGTCGTAAGATAAAACTCATAAACCTGAGCGGTTATTGATTGATTGATTCATTTATTTTCACTTGTAGATGTCAGTCTTGTAGTCCTAAATACATGAAATAGTGTGGGATTAGCCTTCTAATAAAAACTTTCAATTACATATTAGTACTTACAAGACATTTACCACGCGGGCTTCGCACCGCGAGTCACTAATTTTAAGTATCGAGTCACTAATTTTGATTAAGTTTAAGAACGTCTATGTTATTCAATACAAATACATCACTTTTTTTTAAAGTTAATCAACAATGGATGATCTACCCGCGCTTCACGGCGGGTCACCGTATTATAATGTTCGTTTTCTTATTTTTAAAGTGTAACAATTTATTTGTTGGTTACTGGGGTCAAATGTTCAACTTGTTTTGTTAAAGCGGTAGTAGACATATTTTGAAACTATGACATACAACAGACTACTGTAAGTACATAACAAACTATGTCATATAAGAAACTATGTCATACGACAATACATGCCATTCCACATTTTTCCTATGCCATTGAATTATTGAAATGAAATAAATAAAGTAAACAAAAACATTTAGAAGCACCGATGGTAACTCTCCGTAAGAACAAAAAAGTAGGAATTTACTTGCTCATGAAGAAATCAAGAATTTTGAATGGTTGTATTACATTTTAATCTTGTACTCTAAATACAATAACATCTCTCTGTTTTTAATTATAAATTATAACAAAGTCTATTTTTAACATGAAATTAATCTTTGATACTTACCTAAGTCATTAAACATCAAAGAAAATACAAACAATGTGTTCTATACACAGAACTGCAATAACTTTGGATTGAAAGAACTCAAAGCACAATCAAGAGCCGACTAAACGAAATGTCTTCAAAAAACAGTCAATTACAATAAACATTGTATGTAAAACACACAATTTCTGACAAATAGACGAAGGCACTGAATTTGGATCCGAAGATACAACAAATCAGAAACATAGACGATTGTAGAAGAAAGTGATGAATAAAACAACTGAAAAGAGGACGATGAACCTTCGATGGCGCCGGTGGAAGAAAACGATGGAGAAAAGGTAGATAGAAGAAGTGTAGGAAATGAAGGTCACTATGTAGCTAGAGTAAGTAAACGTATATGGTGTCATCAAAATAGAAGCACCTGTCACAGTAAACAGACTACGTGTGACAGTAAATACACGGCCACAAAAAAGAAAACAATAGAAGAACAATAGAAGGCAGAATTAATAAAATAAATCGAACATGAGTTAGATTCGAAAGCAAGACCAGATGGTTATAAACCAAATAATGAACCACCGGGCCACCTTATATATTAGACCAAGAAACAGAATGTTAGATATATAACCACAAAGGATAGACGTGATAAAGAAAAAAAAATACATGCAATGACGCCACCTGTCAGGTAAAGCACACGTGGCAGTAGCTTATTTGCCTAAACGAAGCACAGTACTTTTCTGAGTAAGGGACACAATTCATATTGTTATATATATAAATATAAATACCACTAACTCGCTAAGATGGTTGCATCCCTGGTTATTTTTAGGCAGTTACCATATTAATGTTACTTGTAATCAATCATCACCTCAATAAAGAATTACCTAGTTGCCACCCTGGACGTAGATCGGTTTAGACCAAACCACGTTAAAACCCTGTGTCTTTTATTGCTTTCGTGTTCTGTTTGTGTACGCTTATTCCTAGGAGGATATTAAACAAGTGGCAATGGCAATAATTTCATAGTCCAACTTCGGGTAAAGCTTATTAATTTTATTTTTTTTCAGTTCACCCCTTCAAATCAAGTTGTTAAACGCTAATAATTTATAACTTGTGAAATTTAAGTTATAAAATAGATCGAATAGTATTACTATTTACTTATTTTGGTGTTATCAGTTATTTTAAGCAACTAAAATCTGTAATGAGACCAACTGGATGCTACTTAAAGTTATGATAATATGGGTCTGAAGATAGATGATACGGTTGGACCTTGCATCGACTATTCCTAGTTTGGGTTGATTCTCTCACAAATAGTGTATCCGTTACAATAAGTCAAGTACTCGTTTTACCTTTATCCCAGGCTGAAATATTAACAAAGAATCACAACAAGAAGATGCTTTGACTTGGAAGACATGAGAGAATGACCTTAGTTTATATCTACTTACACCAAAAAGACCCTTTGTTCTTTCCAAAGTGTTGGTCTTTTCAACCATATTTTTGTCTTAGTATTGTATATACAAAATTTCTTCTATAGGGAGACTCCACCTGATTCTTTTTAACCCATTTTATAAAACTTTCATTACTTTATGAAAAAAACTTTTACCAATGTTTAAAAGCTTATATGTGTTTTAATACATTCATCCAAAAGTGATTAATTACTTTTGTAATGCCCTTCAACTTTGTCTTGATATGTATATATTTGCAATCGTTGTTTTGCCGTTGTCAGGTTACAAATTGAATTCATATAAACACTTATGTTGAATTTGTTAGTAGTTAAATTCTACCTTATTGGAATCCCTATCAATTGCAATTGAGGAAAAGCTCACCAACAATGATCTCTATGATTTTCGAAAGAAAATTAAGTTCCCTCTTCGATTAAAGAATCAAGGAGTGTACTTAAGATGAATTAGTTAGCATCCAACCAGATCAGATTAGACAGGACCGTTATGTATTAGGTAGATTCCTTTATAACGATAGCTGGTTGTATAGTTGAAAGATTATGATGATTATTTATAGGTAAGATGGAAACTCCTTAACAAATTTGTAGGGTGTATTAAAAGTAAGTTTAGTTAGAATTCTTGTTTTGCAGGTTACATAACTGAAACATTTACATAATAAAGTCGTCAATTCTGCGTGTTATGTTGAAGTCGGTAAAAGTTGATGTTCAAGGTTTATGTAAAATGTAAGGGTTTGTTATTTCCTACATGTAAAAGTGTATTTGTGGTGGAGTTTTTATCTTTATTTTTATAGCTAGTTATACCAACCGTGTATTACATTAGATGAATTAGTTAACATCCAACCAGATCAGATTAGACAGGACCATTATGTATTAGGTAGATGCCTTTATAAAGATAGCTGGTTGTATAGTTGAAAGATTATGATTAGTTATAGGTAAGATGGAAACTCCTTATTAAATTTGTAGGGTGGAATTCTTGTTTTGCAGGTTACATAACTGAATCATTTACATGGAAAAGTGGTTAATTCTGCCAGTTATGTTGGAGTCGAGAAAAGTTAATGTTTAAGGGTTATGTAAAATGTAAGGGTTTGTTATTCCTACATGTAATAGTGTATTTTTTTTAACGGCAAATTAATATTTACAATTACACCAAATTACACCACTTGTCTGGGTTTGAACCCAGGACCTCCACTTAAGAGGACAATGCCTCTACCAAGTGGGCTACTCCACCTAAAAGTGTATTCATGGTGGAGTTTTTATCTCTATTTTTATAGCTAGTTATACTCAGTGTTGGGAAAGTCGGGCTAGGCGCCCGCCTAGGCGTCGCCTAGGCGCTAGTCGCCTAGGCGCTAGTCGCCGGTTTATAGAGGAAATTTACATTTCTCGGTGAAATTAGGCGTTAGGCGGTCTAGGCGTTTCTAGGCATTTCTAGGCGGATTTAGGCGGGGTTAGGCGGTAGTCGATAGGCGGGTTTAGGCGCTGTTAGGCGTTTGAATTTTGAACTAATGTTTATTTGAAACTTTGGATGTTTATTTTGACGTAATTGAAATGATGTATTTGAACTTTGAAGTTGATGACTTTGAATTTTAAACTATGTTTCTAGGAACTTTGAGCAATTTTAGGGAATATATTTATTAATTTTTGAAATATATATATATAAATCTTAAAAATTTCTAAAAATTTCAAAACCGACTAATTCCGATTAATCCTGATTAATCCCTAGGCTCTACCCGACCGCCTAGCTACCGCCTAGCGCTTTCTACAACATTGGTTATAGTAACCGTCTTTACTCTAGATGTCTTAAAAAATGATATAATTAATAACTATATATATAATTATTTTTATTATTTTAAGCATAAACTTAAATGTAAATGCATAAAAGCATTATATATTTGTAAGATACATTTAAAGATAAATATATACAACCATCAAATTACGGAGAAAGTTAACAAGGTAATCTCTTTAGATGTGGAAAATTATGAAAATAAAATGCAAAACAATAGTTTTTATAAAGATTTACTTTAGTTGCCGTCAGTCGTTGTCGTTAGTGGAATAAGAATAATGAATATTCAAAATTATAAATAATAAATAATGAAGATTTAAGAATTATAAAATTATATTTTAAGATAACGTATAATTAAGATTTTATTATAATTTACTAAGTTTTATAAAATGATTAGGATACAAAATTTTACATTTTTTATTTAATTAAGATTTTATTATATTTTAATAAGTTTTAAAAAATATTAGAATAAGAAAATTTATATTTTTAATATATTTAATTATATAACTAATTACTTAAAATCATTTGTCAGAGCGCAGCTGACATGTGAATCTTTTTATTTATTAGGATAGAGATGTAACTAAAGAACATATTTATGTTTAGATTTTAAAGGTCTTTGAAACCCACCGGCAACTAATTCCTCCTCCTCACCCTTCCTTGTATATAAGGCTATGTGTTATAGGTAACCCATTCGTTTCTTTACTTAGTGTCATATTAGTTTTCTTTCTCTTTTATTTCACTACACTCAATCATAGTTATAAAACAATCAATTAATTCAAAAAACTATAAAAGAATTCAATGATAATTGAATTTTAATTATGAAATATAAACAAAACAAAAAGTAGTATCAAATTTACACAATCAATTCATTCGAAAGACAACCACTTCCACCACTATGCAGCATATAACTGAACGAAAAAAATCAATGAATTTAAGCAAGGTATTTTCAGCATCTGTATCCTCTTCCAAGGGTAAAGTTCATATTTTCAGCATCTGTATCCTCTTCCAAGGGTAAAGAGCATGTATAAACCATTTGTTATCGTACAAACTTGTAAGAATTAAAGAAAAACTATATCAAATTATTTTTTTTGATAATTTGATATTTTTTAATTTAATTTCACGTATATCCACCCATATCCACCTGATGACTTAAAAAAAAGTTTTTTTTGGGTCTGTCCGACTATGTTGCATATATGCAACATGGTATGTTTCATATGTTGCATATATGAACATATGCAACATAGTTGGACAGACAAAAAAAAACGATTTTTATTTAGTTTTTTGTTTTTTTAGATTGTTAGGTTGTCAACATGCTTCATATGTTGCATGAAGAAGAAAAAAAAAGAAGCACAAAAATTACCTAAATAATCTTCATTCAATTGAAATTTAATGGTTTACACATTAGTATTTAAGTTTGTACAATAAAAATAGTTTGTATTTAAACTTTACCCCCTCTTCCAAATCTCTATTACCCATCGAGATCATCGGAATCACATAGATTTTGAATCCCTTTTCCCGCATATTAATTGATTTGTTTAGCCACAAACCTCCCAACAGATCCCCCTCTTGACCTCCTTGTTTCCGTATTCAAATTTTAAAAAATCACTTATAAAACCTATTCCAAGTCATACTATATTTTATATTTCTTGTGAGTGGTAGAAAGAGAAAGAATAATAGAAAAATGGCATAAAGAAATATTATTTAATTGAATAGAGATATATGTGGAGAATGTGATGTAGAAGATTTTTAGAAAATGATACATAAAGTTAAAAAGTAATGTTTTTTAGTTAAATTATAGGAATGATGACGAATAACGGGCTTTACTACTCTTACATGTTTGACACTTAAAGGTCCAAATGTCAACTTTTTTTCTTTTTTGAACGGCTAATTTTTATTTTACACTAACTTTCACCATGCCAAAGTTTAAACCTTGGTCTCTCTCCAAAGAGGCTTTGCCCCTTACCACTAGACTACAACCTAAGTGGCTCAACTTTCATTTACTTCTTGAAGATTGCTTCATGTTCAAGCATTTATTACTTAAATCTTGGTATAAAACTATTGTAATAACTAAAACTCTTAACCTTTACAAAACTATAAAAGTTCATAAATCATTCCAACTTTTTTCATCCTCTATGTCCTGATTTACTCTCTTCACACATTCTCTTGCTTCCCATATGTACCTGCCTTAAAAATAAAGAATGACAACTAAAAGAAACACGACTGAGTAAAAAATTGCTCAGTAATAAAAGAACAATATCAATAACAGTTAACGTTAGCGAGAAAACAAATATACAACTGAGGGAAAATAAAGAGTCATATATATATATATATATATATATTGAAATATAAGTAGAGAACATAGAATTGGTAGTCTAATAGATACAGTCATGCACCTAGGGCTGTAAACGAGTCGAGCCAGGGTGAGCCGAGGCTCGTTTATTTTAACGAGCTAAAATATTAAGCTCAAGCTCGGCTCGTTAAAAATCGAGTCGAGTCGAGCCAGCTAGATTATATTTTTAAATTTATATTATTTATACATATTAATATATAACATGACAGAAACGTAACATTTTTAACATACTTGCTATGGAAAATTTAAAATTCGATGTTTATTTATTTAACGAAAATATACATTTCTTATTGAAAAATATCATATCAGTTTTATATCTTATTCTAATTTAATATTTTTTTACGAAAAATATTATATGAAACTTAGTATTTAACTCAAAAAAAATATATTAGAAATAATAAACTAATAATTTTTTAGTTATGTCGTGACACCCCGAAAATCGCAGCGGAAAACGTTCGCGGTGGTGGTAACGGAAGTTGGTAATTGTTTTAATAGACTAAGCGTTAATTAAAATTGGTTGGTCGTGTAAACTTGAGTTAAGGAAATTATTTTTTCAAAATTCGTTATTTATTCATTATTACAAACAAAAGTTTATTTAGAAACATTATTCAAAATCCAAGCGGTCCCAAAAAGCCAACTTTAACGCCAGTCCAGCCAGCACTTGCCCTCATCCATGATCGTTATACATCACCCTGAAAATATGCCCAAAAATAAAATCGGTCAGCACTATGCTGGTGAGTTCCATAGAGTTTTCATATTAAAACACTCGGCGAGCCCTACTCCCGGTGTAACATTTGTAAAATATCCGATTGAGAAATCCGACCCGTTTTGAATTTACGCGATTTACCGATTTGTAAATTACTGAAAACCGGAAGAATTTTAGGGTGTTTACACCCCAATTAATGGATCTAAATGATTTATAGCCAATTTTCGAAAGCGAGTACTTAATTTCAATCAATTGGAATCAAATTGGATGTCTCGTATTGAAAGTAAAGCAATTTCGGGTTTTTACGCAATTTCGGTACACGATCCGTCGTTTACCGTGAATCTCATAATTGGTCACCGTATATCAAATTAAACATTTTTATGTGTCTAATAATCAATTATAATGTCACGAGTCATTACACACTTGATCGAGTCGCGAATTGTTGGTGAATTGCCCAAAATCGATATGTACGCCAAAACCGACCAAAATTGCATGTTTTAACCTAAATTGTGCATACGAATGAGTTACGTGACATATTTGTTATCATTTTGAGTGGATTTAATGTTGTGTGAATGATGGGACCCTTAATGGTGTGATTTGGGAAGAAACGGGACTCAAAAACATCGAAAAACGAAGAACCGAGCACGCGAATCAGGAAATCGATAATCATGAACCAGACTGCCACTTTAGGGCGGTACGCCCATAAATGACATATTCAGGGCGGTACGCCCACGGACCTTTTTGGCAGAAACCCTAAATTTCGGGTATTTAAGCATCATTAACCTCTTTAGCCCCCATTTTCCTCCCCCAAATCACTCCCAAACGGCCCTAAACGGCTGGAAACCCTAGAGATCATCTTCCTTGAAGGTTTGAGGTCCAAGATCAAGAATTTATTGCTTAGGATCAAGCTAGAATCATCCCTTTCGGTATGTAAACTTCAAACTATGTTGTTGGAACTTGAATCTTCTCTTCTACCCTCATCAAGATCTGAACTTTATATGACTTTTGGCATGAATTCATGTTGTATTTGATAGATCTAGGGTTTATATGAGTAAAGCTTCCACCTTTTTGCATGATTTTGCCATTTCACTTGAATCCATGAGGAAATCTCTATAGATCTAGGGTTTTTATGCATTTGATGTATGGATCTTCATGAAAGTCGTGATTTTGACTATGGATTTGAGATATGAACATGATGAATCATTGATATGTTATAGATCTAGGGTTTTCCTTGATCAAGATTGGATTTTTATGTGCCAACATGACTAGATCTATGAAATGCATGTCATCTAGGGCTAGATCTAGGGATTTACTCATCAAGATTCAACCTTTATGTTTCAAATGGACTTGATTTGCTTCATGAATGTTGTTTAGGACTAGATCCATGTATTATGATCATCAAGTTTGGATTTTTCCTTGATAAAATGGCTAGATCTTAACATATGTGTCATCTAGGGTAGAAATGTGTGTCATAAAGCTTCAAAATGTCATTTTTGCCTCATAACTTGTTTAGATCTATAGTTTTCTTGTAGGATCTGTATATAAAGCTATCAATCATGAGTCTTTATGTGTTTAAATGATAGACCTACCATGCATGCTCAAATAGGGTTTGTTATATGAATCAAAAGCCGATCAATGGGCTAGTTTTGGCTAGATTCATGCTAAACTAGGCTAGGTTCATGCTAGATTCAAATAGATCTATAAAATCTATAATAGCTTATGTTAGATCTGATCCTATATGATAATCATGTATATTACCTTGGATTATTATCATGGAAATTGAATTTGTTGACTATGATGACCTATGTTTGACTATGTATGACTATGTGGACCTATGTTCAAATTATGTTTACCATGTTGACTTATGTTTACCATGATGACTTATGATTGACCATGTTGACTTATGTTTGACCATGTTTGACTTTCATATAAATAGTCAAAATAGGGTTCTTTAACCTTACCTTTAGTTTAGGAATTGGACCCATAACGTACGTATCACCTTACCTAATCACCAACGAGTCGTCGAGTCGGTCGTGTCGTGAAGTTAATCTATTTAACTATTTAAATTATTTATTGATTTATTCTTTTATCTCGCTAGTCGTCAAGATTATCATCGAGTCTATCCTTCCTCATTTCGTGGTGTCTTTTCTCTCAAATTGTGTCTCCATATCAGGTGAGTATTCATAGCCCCTCTTTCATTTCAATGTTTTGGGGTGCAACATGTATCAGTATTCAAAAACCCTAAACTCTTTATTATGCAAAATCTATGCGATTCTATGTGTTCCATGTGTGATATTCTATTGTGTGATACTTGTTGGATTCTATGTGTGGATATTCGCTAGTCACTAATCACTAATCGCTAATCGCTTGTGTACCATTAACCATCGAGCCGTGGCAACAATGATAGATCTATTGGCTGACAACCCACCTGGCCTGCCTTGGCTTGGGCGCCGGGTGATTGCTCCCTTATTGTCTAGGGTTGGTGCACATCACTTATATGACTCGTTGATCATGATTGGATATTATCGCTTGACTCATTGAATCGCAATGTTTAATCTATGTAGTATGTTAAACCTAGGGGTGAGCAAAAAACCGAAAAAACCGAACCGAACCGAAAAAACCGACAAAACCGAACCGAAAAAAGCCGAACCGAATAAAAAACCGAAAAAAACCGAACCGAAAAAAACCGAACCGAAAATAATGGTTCGGTTCCGGTTCCACGCAGTTAAGAACCGAACCGAACCGAAAAACCGAACCGTTTAAAAAACCGAACCGAACCGAGGGCATATATGTAAATTAGTGATTTATAAGGGGGCATTATGAAACTTAAAATATTAAAATATTAATAATATTTCCAACTGATTAATTGATTTCTTAATGATTTAGTGATTTTATTGTTTTAATAATTTATAGTTTTATAATGGTTAGTAAATCGTTAACTAGTTAGTAACTATTTCCTATTTGTTCATGTTTCCTACTAATTAATTGATTTCGTACTGGTTAGTAATTATTTCCTATTTGTTCAAGTTTACTAAATACGGTGAAATTTCCTATACTCTCTCATTACTAACCATATAATAAGCAAAAAAAAAAAAAACCGAAACCGAACCAGAACCGAACCAGAACCGAAAAGAACCGAACCGAAAAGAACTGGAACCGTTTGGTTCTTATTTTCAGGAACCGAAAGTTTCGGTTTTCGGTTCGGTTCGAGCCAAAAACCGAACCGAACCGAACCATGCTCACCCCTAGTTAAACCTATGTTTACTCACCAACTATTCGTAGTTGACCTTTATTTTATACATGTTGCAGGACTTGCTGTTAGATGATGACTTCTTGCTGTTGACACTATAGGATCGCATGTGGACTTAGTGTGACCTAATTAATAAGATTTATTTGATTCATTGTCGTTTATTTTTATCATGTATTGTAATGAATATTTATGTATAATGAAATGGGTTGATTAAGAATATCGCAACATTTAAATAGTGTTGTGTGCATCTGGACAATCATCGCGCCCCGACATCTTCCGCCGTCGGTTGGGGTGTGACAGATTGGTATCAGAGCCACGGCTATAGGGATCTAGGTTATTAGAACCGGCTTGACCTAGACTTATGCCTTAGGTGTCCTGCATGAGTGCCTCATGCATAGCATGCCTATATGATTTATATGTCCTCTATATGCTTCTTAATCATGCCTGTTTAACTGCTGCCTTTATCAATTAGCACGCACTTATACACGAATCACTTGAGGCTTCCTAGCCTCTTTCCTTAGAAATGGTGCCTTACGTGCCATTTAGGATGTTGATTTTCGGTTTTATAATCTCGTCAGACACGGGGCCTTAGTGATTGACATGTAGTAACTGTAAGGGTGGAAGCACCGGTAGTTGGGGTCTCTAACTGGAAAAGCGTTGCGTACAAAATTGAATTGACGGATCCGGACGCTTACCTGGGACGCCCCGATGAGAGTGCTGAAACCTATTAGGCCAAAACATGTCAAACACTAGGATCTTACTCTGATTTGTCACGGTTGTAGTTTCCCACTCGGGAAGTGAGGGCCATTCCGTATATTTTTCAAAATATCATTCGATTTCGTGTTTTACGCGGTGTATGTAAAATTTTCAATAACCTATGATAATCTGAGTTACACCATCTCACCATCACACACTTAACCTTTTATGACCTAAATGGATTTCAATATAATTTCTTGTTTTATATATCGATGGTTTTATGGTTTTCTCTTATGATTCTCGGTATTCTATGATTTATCAAAACCAGTTATCTCATGATTTCAAATCGGTCACTCACCCTGATGTACCCATTGCCTCCTGATTGATTCCTCCTCTTTTCTTTGCTTGAATCGTTGTATTCTTCGCCTCAACCGTCTAGTGGCTCGAGTGGTTGTACGTTAAGTGACTGTTGTCCTCCCTGATTTAACCTAACAAGCTCTCTATGCCAATGCTACTGCCTCAGAACCCGCCTATCCTTTCAAACGCCATAAGGCGTGCGATTCTTCTAAGTGCAAGGACTCTGGGAACCCTACATATCTAACGCAAGGAAACTCGGGTGTTGGGTCCTCTTCTACCAGAGTCAGCAAGAAGAAGTGGAAGGCTAACCTATACCAGGACAACAACTCATGATGTTCCATTTGATGTTGCTATTCCCCCATACCTCTCGTTGTTCAAAGTATCCCTTTGCGCCGAAAGCTAAAAAGCCCTACTTGGGACTAAACCCTTTATGCAATCGGTGCAACCATCATTACCCTACCCACCTTCCATGTTGGTAATGCACAAAATTGTGACCTTCTCGGTCACCATAAGGGCATCTGCCACTGACCCATCTATCTCAGGAGCACTAGTCACCAGCCAACACAAGATCAGTCTCAAATGTTTCAACCTATGATGCCCTTGCCTACTCAAGCCTTTGTTGTTATTGCTTTGGTGCCCCTGATCGTACTCCTCTGACGCATCCACTGTTAGTTACCTTAAACGTTGCCATCAACGACAATGTTATCCGTGGACCTCATGCTGGATCTTCCCGCTCGGATGTTGTTTGATGAGTCTTATGTTGTTGCCTTGTAATCCTTTGAAGTCGTTGACTACTTATGTAGTGACTTCCTTTATTCTGGTATTGTTTGAAACTTTATTATTCTATTCCCTTACGCATTTATGTACTTGATTATGTGTTGTCTCGTTTGAGTTTCATAATCTTTTACCCCTTATATGATCATTATCGTTATGTGTAAGTTGAGTAAATTCTCGTTGATGGGTTCGCGAGTTTACAGGTTGCGTGGTTACGGGATTACACGTATACATGCAGACAAGCGGGCACATAAGCGGGTTGTGAACCTACGCGCACATGAATCTCCTGTGTCGTTAAAAGTTTCAAATTAACCATTTTGAAATACATTCGTTTGATATATCTCGTGTATTTTAGGTATGTGTGTCGGGGAGTCTACCCGTTTGGAAATTTATGAGTTTACAAGTCCACATGTTTACGGGATTGCATGTGTATGAGTTTATGATTTTACGACCTTTCGAGTAGACGACCTTATACACGTATTGTTATCCAACCTATTCGTTCTAAGTTTGGTCTTAATGACCATTGAGTTATGTCTGCCTTGCGACCTAACTCGTTGATGTCCGTTCTTCAGCATTGTTCACCGTTAGCATTTTCAAATCCTTTTCCTCTTATCTCAGCGTACCTTCTTGGTTATATTTCAGTTACCGTTATGCTTCATAGAGATCATTCGTATCTCGCCGGACACTCAGAACCCGACAATCCTTGACGATAAACCAGTCTGTGGGCTCATGTCCACAATTACTTGCGTACGGAGCGCATGCATTTAGGACCCAAGATTGTGAGAGCTCATCATAATGAAGTGGGAATCGGAGACATCCGAATATACGTCGGGTCTTCCTCCCGTTCACCAAATCGACTTTCACATTGCCTTTATGCTCGTAAGACTCCAGTTGCCAGTCACCTTATCGTCTCTAACCCTCGGGGAACCGTTCGCCTCTGCACGATCGTTCTTCCTTATGGGTTTAGCCTTTCCATTGTGTTAACCCTCCTCATTTTGTGCCCTTCATGCGCCTCAGCTTTTGTTTGTACCTGATTCGCGATAGTGTCTGGTCCTGAACTCCATGTTTCGACCGTCACTTCGCGTCCCCTTTCCAAATTCGTGATCGCCCTCATAGGGGATATATGAATTTGCTCATTTCTCATCTTTGATGTTTATCGTGGAAAGCTCGCTTGTATTCAGACCAGAAACTCCGGGGTGTTCCGGTTAGTTAGGGTCAGGATTTCGGCTATTGATTTACTTAATAGCCGATTTATGGAATCGATCCGTGCCGTTTCTGCCCTAGAGTTGTCTAGCGTTGCTTTACCAATGACTCATGAGTCTAATTTTAGACTCTAGACCCATCGTTTCTCGGATTCGATCCTTCGATTCGACTCTCGTTTGTTGCATGACCTTGATGATTGTGTCGGTTGTGATTCATTCTTTCTTCACGCTATCATTATGTGATCGGTTTCTGGATTCTTTAATCTATTTCATCGGGTGTATCACTTAATTCTAAATCCTTGGCCTCATCTGAAGGGTACTATGGGTGGATGTGATCGGTAATCACTATTAATCAAGTTATTCTCATTTTAAGGTATATTTATGTTATCAGGTTCTCGCATTTCGAGTTATGATATTCGATTTATGTTATCAGGTTTCTCGCATTTCGAGTTATGATATTCGATTTATGTTATCAGGTTTCTCGCATTTCGAGTTATGATATTCGATTTATATTATCAGGTTTCTCGCATTTCGAGTTATGATATTCGATTTATGTTATCAGGTTTCTCACATTTCGAGTTATGATATTCGATTTATATTATCAGGTTTCTCGCATTTCGAGTTATGATATTCGATTTATGCTACCAGGATTCTCGCATTTTAAGTTATGTTTTCGGTACATGTTATTGAGTTCATGTATTTCGAGTCATGATAGACGATTTATGTTATCGGACCCATGTACTTCGAGTCATGCTATATGATTCGTGTTATCGGACTCATGTCCTTCGAGCCATGCTATTCGATTAGTGTTATCGAGCTCATGTATTTCGAGTCATGCTATTCGATTCATGTTATCGGGCTCATGTATCTCGTGTCATATTATCCGGTCTATAACATCGGGTACATGAATTTCGAGTTATGATGTTCGGTCCATGTTATCAATGCATGTATTTCGAAGCATGTTGTTCGGTCCCAGCTATCGGTACATGTATTTCGAGACATGCCGTTCGGTTCACGTTATCAATACATGCATTTCGGGACATGTTGTCCGGTTCATGTTATCAAATTCATGCACCTCGGATCATGTAATTCAATTCGTGTCACCGAATTCATACACCGCGAACCATGCGGTTTATTCCAAGTCAGCGGAGGCATGTGATTCTGAAACGTACCGTTCGGATTACGCTAGTCGTAACACCCGGACGAGCACTAATCGGGTCATGGCATCCAATGCGTGGTTTTCCGCTCAATTCGTGGGACTCGATTTCTTTTGGTATCATTGGTTTCAAGCCTTTTTGGTGCTCGTCACTTGAATTTTTCGGTTGCATCGTAAATTCGAGTGCCGATCATTACTCTACTCTTGCTAAATCAGGGACTCATACGCGCTGCTACCTACGATCGTGTGTGATGCTAGCTTAGCATACGATCGGTATCGGTTGTGGGGTATAGGTCTTGGGTTTTAGCGAGGGCTGATTCAGATTCTATCCAGATATCGTGTCTCGTAAGGTAAACCGGATGTGGGTCGCTACCCATCTAGTTCACCAGAACTTGACGCCGTGTTTGGATAAGATGTCTGAAGCTCCACATCTTTGTTTATCGATTTTGGTGTTGGCTTATTCTATGTGATCTATGTGAATCTATGTGAATCTACGTGAATCTATATGTTTGAGTTGGGTTACTTTGAAGAAATCCATGTTGCATCCATCACTCACCTGAGTCTCCTAAACCCCCCCGGTCTCGTTCCTAAAGTAGGGGAGACTATGATCCGCTATTTTTGGTTAGTCTCTCGGCTGAGTCTGGACTAATCGTTGTATATTTTTGAGATCTATCTCAGTTTCTGTTGTTTGTCCTATGTTGTTGTATCTTTGGGAGTCGGGCCGAGAATTGTGTGTGTGTAGGTTATGTCTCTGTTCATCAGTTATCTCACAATCTATTCTCCTCAGTCATCATTCTAAACCTAACCCTTGCGGTTGGGTGGAGATTTTGGTGCCGATATAATTGATTCAGTAATCGAGAATATATTTCTATCCTCGGTGAAATCCCTTACGTCGACTCTATGATTGGTTTCAAATGTCAAAATGTGTCGTTTTAGTAAAACTCTCTTAACTACTATTTTCCCTTATATTTATAAGTCTCTTCTAATTTCGGGACGAAATTCCCTAAAGTAGGGGAGACTGTAACATTTGTAAAATATCCGATTGAGAAATCCGACCCGTTTTGAATTTACGCGATTTACCGATTTGTAAATTACTGAAAACCGGAAGAATTTTAGGGTGTTTACACCCCAATTAATGGATCTAAATGATTTATAGCCAATTTTCGAAAGCGAGTACTTAATTTCAATCAATTGGAATCAAATTGGATGTCTCGTATTGAAAGTAAAGCAATTTCGGGTTTTTACGCAATTTCGGTACACGATCCATCGTTTACCGGGAATCTCATAATTGGTCACCGTATATCAAATTAAACATTTTTATGTGTCTAATAATCAATTATAATGTCACGAGTCATTACACACTTGATCGAGTCGCGAATTGTTGGTGAATTGCCCAAAATCGATACGTACGCCAAAACCGACCAAAATTGCATGTTTTAACCTAAATTGTGCATACGAATGAGTTACGTGACATATTTGTTATCATTTTGAGTGGATTTAATGTTGTGTGAATGATGGGACCCTTAATGGTGTGATTTGGGAAGAAACGGGACTCGAAAACATCGAAAAACGAAGAACCGAGCACGCGAATCAGGAAATCGATAATCATGAACCAGACTGCCACTTTAGGGCGGTACGCCCATAAATGACATATTCAGGGCGGTACGCCCACGGACCTTTTTGGCAGAAACCCTAAATTTCGGGTATTTAAGCATCATTAACCTCTTTAGCCCCCATTTTCCTCCCCCAAATCACTCCCAAACGGCCCTAAACGGCTGGAAACCCTAGAGATCATCTTCCTTGAAGGTTTGAGGTCCAAGATCAAGACTTTATTGCTTAGGATCAAGCTAGAATCATCCCTTTCGGTATGTAAACTTCAAACTATGTTGTTGGAACTTGAATCTTCTCTTCTACCCTCATCAAGATCTGAACTTTATATGACTTTTGGCATGAATTCATGTTGTATTTGATAGATCTAGGGTTTATATGAGTAAAGCTTCCACCTTTTTGCATGATTTTGCCATTTCACTTGAATCCATGAGGAAATCTCTATAGATCTAGGGTTTTTATGCATTTGATGTATGGATCTTCATGAAAGTCGTGATTTTGACTATGGATTTGAGATATGAACATGATGAATCATTGATATGTTATAGATCTAGGGTTTTCCTTGATCAAGATTGGATTTTTATGTGCCAACATGACTAGATCTATGAAATGCATGTCATCTAGGGCTAGATCTAGGGATTTACTCATCAAGATTCAACCTTTATGTTTCAAATGGACTTGATTTGCTTCATGAATGTTGTTTAGGACTAGATCCATGTATTATGATCATCAAGTTTGGATTTTTCCTTGATAAAATGGCTAGATCTTAACATATGTGTCATCTAGGGTAGAAATGTGTGTCATAAAGCTTCAAAATGTCATTTTTGCCTCATAACTTGTTTAGATCTATAGTTTTCTTGTAGGATCTGTATATAAAGCTATCAATCATGAGTCTTTATGTGTTTAAATGATAGACCTACCATGCATGCTCAAATAGGGTTTGTTATATGAATCAAAAGCCGATCAATGGGCTAGTTTTGGCTAGATTCATGCTAAACTAGGCTAGGTTCATGCTAGATTCAAATAGATCTATAAAATCTATAATAGCTTATGTTAGATCTGATCCTATATGATAATCATGTATATTACCTTGGATTATTATCATGGAAATTGAATTTGTTGACTATGATGACCTATGTTTGACTATGTATGACTATGTGGACCTATGTTCAAATTATGTTTACCATGTTGACTTATGTTTACCATGATGACTTATGATTGACCATGTTGACTTATGTTTGACCATGTTTGACTTTCATATAAATAGTCAAAATAGGGTTCTTTAACCTTACCTTTAGTTTAGGAATTGGACCCATAACGTACGTATCACCTTACCTAATCACCAACGAGTCGTCGAGTCGGTCGTGTCGTGAAGTTAATCTATTTAACTATTTAAATTATTTATTGATTTATTCTTTTATCTCGCTAGTCGTCAAGATTATCATCGAGTCTATCCTTCCTCATTTCGTGGTGTCTTTTCTCTCAAATTGTGTCTCCATATCAGGTGAGTATTCATAGCCCCTCTTTCATTTCAATGTTTTGGGGTGCAACATGTATCAGTATTCAAAAACCCTAAACTCTTTATTATGCAAAATCTATGCGATTCTATGTGTTCCATGTGTGATATTCTATTGTGTGATACTTGTTGGATTCTATGTGTGGATATTCGCTAGTCACTAATCACTAATCGCTAATCGCTTGTGTACCATTAACCATCGAGCCGTGGCAACAATGATAGATCTATTGGCTGACAACCCACCTGGCCTGCCTTGGCTTGGGCGCCGGGTGATTGCTCCCTTATTGTCTAGGGTTGGTGCACATCACTTATATGACTCGTTGATCATGATTGGATATTATCGCTTGACTCATTGAATCGCAATGTTTAATCTATGTAGTATGTTAAACCTATGTTTACTCACCAACTATTCGTAGTTGACCTTTATTTTATACATGTTGCAGGACTTGCTGTTAGATGATGACTTCTTGCTGTTGACACTATAGGATCGCATGTGGACTTAGTGTGACCTAATTAATAAGATTTATTTGATTCATTGTCGTTTATTTTTATCATGTATTGTAATGAATATTTATGTATAATGAAATGGGTTGATTAAGAATATCGCAACATTTAAATAGTGTTGTGTGCATCTGGACAATCATCGCGCCCCGACATCTTCCGCCGTCGGTTGGGGTGTGACACCCGGAATAAATAATACGACCGGTGTCATTAACTACCATTGACATAATCATCATGCAATACCCCTTATAATGACTTAACGTAAATTAGCTAGATTTACGATAGTGATCTAACCATTGAGCCCATAATCAAACCAAAACGTCCACACGCCCCTTTCTATTTATATTACCCCAATCTAGAATATGACCAGCGCGATTGACCAGGGGCGGGTTGTCACACCCGATAGATCTATCAATATAAACAGTGGCCCTTTAACCGGAGCTAATGATTATGGCTTAAATAAATAAACAGCGATGGACAAAATTTAAACCAAACTCAAGGCCATCACATGTCAATTATAAGATTCATGTCATCACTAATTATATCAATAAAATAAAATATCAATAAAATAAACCAGACATATTTTCCCCCAAAACATTAAAATAGTAAAAGTGGGGCTACGGAAACTCACAGTGATAAGTCGATAATTTGAACTCTAACCGTCAATACAATGCCATAAATAATTCATAAAGGATATATAAGAACTTCAAGTCTTTTTAACAGATAAGTTGATCCTCCAACTTACTTGACTTGATAATGATTCCAAATATTATATATTTTTAACAATCCGTTGGTGACTCAACGAGCAACCCAATTAACCGTATCCACCGATATATCTTAACATGTTTATAAATCATATATATCTTTGAAATTTTACAAAAATAGTTTACAATTTTTAAGTCAAATATGACATTCCTTTGGCTTTTTGCGACATATCTTAACCCGTCACAATTAATTATTCTTAGATATCTATATATATTCATATAACTTTTAGAAATAATTTTTCTCATGAAAATATATTTTTATTGCTGTTTGAAATTTATAAGCAATCGAAATTACGTTTTTAAGCCGATTTTATACGTTTTTATGACTAATTTCGCAATATAAATTGTATTAACCCATTTTATCAAATCTCTTTTATTTTTCTAAATCATATACATATATGTAATTATTATTATTCCAGAATTTTTTTTAATAAACTATTTAAAATTTATTTTATAAATATTTTATTAATCATGACAAAATATTACTTTTGAAATAGATTGCCTTTTTCCTAGGTTGTAGGTAATCATTATTATTTTTATGTTTTACTCAAATGTATATATATATATATACATACACACATTCACGACATATGCATGTATGTATGCATATGTATACTTTTTCACCCATGTAATCATACATACATGTATGTATATGTACCTAAAGGAAAACACACCATACATACATATATATATACTCACGTATACATGCATGTATATATATATACATTTCGATACACACCTACATGCATGTATACATACATGTGCATAACACACATTCATATGATTGTAGATGTAAAGATTTAACCTAAGAGGTTTAATCTTTCATTTATATCAAAATCCATAACACTTACATATATATATATATACACATACGACACACATGCATATACATATATATATTTTCGACACATGCATGCATATATATATATATATATATATATATATATATATATATATATATATATATATATTCACGACATACACACACATGCATATCGTTTCTTCATTCAAGCATGATCAATTGTGAAAAAAACATGAAGAAATCTTATGGGTTTTTGAGATAATCAAATGTGTTCTTCAACCCAAATATTACCCATTTATTTTTGTCAAGTTTTTAACCAAATGGAAACAAAACCCGCTAGGTTTTATAAGATTTAGGGTCATCAAAGAGATCAAAGCTTCAAGAATCATTATAATTTGAGTTTTGGAGGATCAAAGCTTCAAAATTCTAGAGAGAGAGTAGAGAGAGAAAGCTTCATACTTGAAGATTTTGAAGTGATATGGAGTATGATCTCTATTCCTTGCTTGATTCTTGAGTGTTTGATATCCAAATCTCTTAATGCATGAAGAAGATGAAAATTATGTGTGTGTGTGGTGTAATTTTCGAACTCAATAGAGAAGGGGGGGGGGGAAGCGTTTACGACCGAAAAGAGGGGAGAGGGGGAGAGAGACTGGCGTGAAGTGGGGGTGGTGATGTGGGGGAGTGTGTTGTTCTTGATTTAAGCTTGTGTGTGTGTATATGTAATCATTACCTACAAAGTAGGTATGATTACTTGTAACATTACAAGTATTTTCTTTTGCCATGTGTAGAGCCAGGTGTATCATATATATATATATATATATATATATATATATATATATATATATATATTATAGAGTTAGGTGAATTAACAGGTATAATACTGGCATATCGTGGTATAACTGGTAAATTTTCTGTCATGAATCGTAAAAGTAATTATATGAAAATTACTAGAATTAAATTACGCTCGCAATGGAATAATCCAAAATAATTTTTGCCATACTTGATTTACCAGTTATTTTTATAAATGCTCTTTTTATTTTTGGTGGATACCGAGTTGGTCATAACTTGAGTTGTCACCAACGTTTGTTAACGAAATATTTCTCATATGACGACACTAAAACTTTTTATTTGTCTTAATAAAATAATATTTATTTTTATTAAATTATGACTTGTAGTACGGGTATTCTAACCTGAAAACGCCAGGTGTCACATATGTGTACCTATATATACTAAAATTTGAGCTTAAATTTAAACGAGCCAAGCAAGCAAGCCAACGAGCTAACTAACGAGCGTGCCACGAGTCGAGCTGACCTTGGCTCGAGCTCGGCTCGTTTATAATTGAGCCAAGTTCGAGCGAGCTAATTTTGAGCTTTTTTCCAAGTGAGCCATGAGCCGCGAGTTTTTTGAACAACCCTACATGCACCATAACTTTTACATCCTAGTCTTAGTACTTTTAACGCTTGATTTCTAATTTGAACGTTGTTGCACATGTTTTTGTATTCCCGTTTCCTTTACGTAGCATTATATCAATGTAACTTTTTTGTGTGTCCGCTTTGTCTCCACGGTTTTTTTTTCTTTTTTATATTTTTTTAAAGGGCAACAAATTTAGTACATAAGTTTGTGATGTAACGAGTACAATCGCGTAACATAACTTTTAGGTACCAGACTCAATACTTTAAGCGATTGTCTTGTATTTTTAAGGTTGTTATTTAGTTTTTTTTTTTGTATTTTTTTATTTCTTTACGTATGATTATAGCAATAGACTGTTTTCTGAACCCACGTTATCCTGCAACAATGTGAGAGTGATAAACCTAGTTAATATTATTTATTATTTTACATGTATTAATAAATCTATTTCTTTTTTTTTCTTTTCAGTTCATTATTATTACTATATATTTTCTGGTATTTTATAACAAGTCTGTAAAAAATTAATACTTAAGTTATACGATTATGATAAAGTTAACTTAAATGCAACACTCATTTACATTCTACAAACATTAAATAAATAAAAAGTTAAAATATATCTTATGATACTGAATTAAGAAATCTTAAAGTAAGTAGTAATATACCTTCGACCCATATCCTTATTTTCATATAGTTATTTTAAAAATACTTAATAAACTCTCTAATCATCCTCATCTTATTTCTTTTTCACAAGTGATAATACACACTTAACTCGATAAATCATCGGGAGTGTGACATGACCTTCTTCGGCAATACACATACTGTCCGGTTATTATACCATGGAAGACAGACACATTTGTCTAAAAATATACATGAAATCTATTTTAAGAGGAACATAATACGTGTCTAAAATTTTTAACATCAATTACTTCCTGTCAACCACCAAAGTACACAACTAACAACTAACAAGTACACAGTAAGGACTGTAAGTACAATTTCTAAAAACTAAAGATCAAAATAGTAATATAACATTACTACAAGGACCGTCTGTATAATTACCTCATAAAGCCATAATATAAGGGCAAAGTAATAATATAATCATATTTTTTTTTTAAGAAAAAGAAAAATATGAAGTAAAAGAAATTAATATCAATAATTAATGAATATGTGGGGTCACCCCTACACCATTTGACTCCCTCACAATCTCACGGCGTTACAGCGGAGGCCCGCCGGAGAAACCAAATCTCCGATCACTCCGACCACTCACCTCCTCCATGGCTGCAAATCCTGTTTCTTCCTCCCCTAAACCTAAAAAGAAGAAGAACAACTCAAAAACCAAACCGATTCAAACCGAGTCAACTCAAACACCACAGAAGAACAACAACAATCAGCCTCCAACCCCCAAACGCACAAAATCTCCCGGCGTTCGCGTCGTCGGAAACAGAATCTACGACTCCAAAAACGGCAAAACATGTCACCAGGTAGCTCCTACTACTACTACTTCATGCAATGTGTATCGATCTATTTTCCGAATCTAGCGGTTGAATTTGAATTTTTTTTAAATCAGTGTCGACAGAAAACCATGGATTTTGTGGTGACTTGCACCAATGAAAGCGGAAACAAGAAGCAATGTCCGCTTAATTTCTGTCATGGTTGTCTATTGAACAGGTGATCTACGTTTAGTTTTCCCTATTTGTTAATTGATTAACTTTTTGGAGTGTTTTTTTCTTAGATCTGAGCGATCGAGTGAATTTAGGGTTTTTTTTTTAAATTTTTGCTGATTTTTGTTGTTGATTTAGATATGGAGAGAATGCGGAAGAAGCTGCGGCATCTGGTGATTGGAAATGCCCTAGATGTAGAGGAATTTGTAATTGCAGTTTTTGCATGTAAGTAACTTTTAAGATCTAATCGCCCAAAATCAAGCTGTAAGGGCCTGTTTGTTTCCACAGAATGTGAATTTATTTTTTTATTTTTTTTAATATTTCTACAGAATGTGAATCTATTTAGGGTTGTTTTTTTAAAGGTATTTGAGAATTTTGAAAAAGTTTTGCTGGTTTAGGTTAATTAAATTTGAAAATGAGGGTATTGTAGGAAGAAGAGAGGATGTGGTCCAACGGGGATTCTTGTCCATACTGCGAAGAAAAATGGGTTTGCTTCGGTTTCCAATCTGTTAAATATGAAGGGATCAACTGTGACTGAAGTAGTAGTGAAGTGTGGTGCTAGAAAAAAGAGAAGTGCTTCTGATAAGGTCCTAATCTTACATTCCTTATACATATGAAATGACAGATAGGGAGGTCTCACATGAGGTATCTGAAAATGGACTTGTAGGAGACTGGAGATGAACCGGAAAGAAAACTGATGAAAGAAGATGGTGAACGTGAGGTAAGCCTAAAGCTTAACCGTTAAAATGTCACAAAGATAAGGCGAAAAAGAACGTAAAATGTAGGAGCTTTTATTAGATTTGCATTTTATTATTTGATTATATGGAGCTAAATGATCAGTTTCATACTCGCGGCAACAAAACTGATTTTTTAAGCTTAAATTTCTAAATGCGCAAATGCTTCTACGCATGATGCAATCTATGGAAATATATATGAAATTTAATAGTCCTTTATTAACTTTGTCAAGTTGTTTCTCAGTTTTGCCAGGAGGAGAAAAACACGATTGAGGACACGAGTGAAGATCAAAATGTGGAGCTTCAGTTACCACAGGGTACAGAGTTGACCAATCTAGCAGGCATTGACCTGCCTTTAGGAGATGCTGGACATGCTTTGCAGTTATTAGAATTCTGTGAAACATTTGGAGAGGTAAGTTTAATTATTAAAAAAAAGTCAGGAGATCTAAATCTCTAATCAATATGATAGAGTTTCAATTTTCATATTTGGAAAGAGACCATGACGGCTGCGCCTACCTTGTATTTATACGGCGTGAATTAATAACTCTTCATTAAAACTTTCGACAAAAGTATGGATTCAATTTGGAAACTTTTGCTCAATGGTAGCATGATCGTAAATGTTTCAAATTTTGACATAAATCGGGGCTATCTTAATTTACGGGTTTGACCTGAAGATTTATATATTCCCTCGTTTGTTGCATTAATTTTATCCTGATTTTTTTTGCTGCATTTTAGGTCCTCCAGTTAAAGAATGGGGAGCCTGAAATTTTACTAAGCGAATTGACATGCGGAAATGCACATAAAACAAATGAGTCATTAATAGTTCAGTTCCATACCAGATTGCTCTCTTTAATAGAAGATGATTTGGGGCAAAAGTGTGTGTTTTATTCCAATATTTAATATGTTATTATTATTAAATTTCTAGTCACGTGATGGCTTACGCTTAACCTGGGATTAAATTTCATGCAGATATTCTGAAAAATCATGGGTTGAAGCTTTTAAAGAGTGTATTTCCGAATCTCAGTATCCATCAAAAGAGGCCCTCTTGGAGCTTTTGAATTTGCAGCCTAACGGATATGATGAATTAAATTTTTCACAAAAGCTTAGGCTTCTGAACTTTTTATGTGATGAAGCTCTTGGCACAGTGTTAGTCGGTTTCTGTTTCCTAATTTTTAATTTTCTTAATTTTTGCTTTAAAATTTTTATTTTTCTTGATTTTTGTTTGATTATACCTGATTGATTTATAATTTCATTTGTTGTAGAAAATTGAGATTGTGGATTGAGGAGAAAAACGTGGAAGAAAAGAAGAAAGCGAAAGAGATGCTGATTGCTAAGAGAGATAAGGTAATTTTAGGCCTTAAAAGTTAAAATTACTAATAAATTTTTTTTTTTTGGGTAACGGGTCACTTATTGTAAATTTAAATTAGGAAAAAAACATGAAGAAGAAAGTAAAAGATGAGGTGGCAAAGGCTCTCCTATCACGAAACGGATACCTGCTTTCCATTTCTGAACGAAATGATCTTATTTCAAAGGTTAAGGCTGAAACTGCTCAGACTCTTGCAAATTCTTTGGAATTGAGAGGTTGGTAGGATCTTTTACTAAGCTTATGAGTTTGCATTTTTATATATTGTAATAGATATATAACATATCTCATTCTGTATTATAGAACTCCTATCTATAGTTGATTGACTGGTTCTGTTATTTAGATGTACCGCGTGAAACATATGTTGTTAGATCAGAGCCTGTTCTTTTGGACATAAATGGCTGCAAACTTTGGAAATTGAGAAGCAATTATAGTAAAATTGGCATATTACTTCAAGGTTTGTATTTGCTTTCATTTATATAACTTGTATCATGCAGTTACATACTTGTGTGTAACTTTGTATCATCGAATTTGCAGATTCTTGTTATGGGGATGTAACTACTTCTGATGAAAAATGGTTTGCCTTCAGTGATCAAGAAAAGGCATTGGTTGATGAATATATCTCCTATTCAAGGTACCATTTTTTTTTCTTTTTTTTAGTGGGGACATCCAAGAAAATAACTACATTCTGGTTAAATAATACATGTGACATTTAGGTCCCAAAATCCAAGATGCTCATTCATATCAATCCTTTTTATGAAGCAAACCTTTCATAATTTCTCCATATGTTTTTGCGCTTTCTACAAACCCTAACTTTGACCTAGAAGCACATGAAACACTTTGTGATCCCTCGTGTATCCGATGCACAGGTGCACCTTTTTAAACCAATAACTAGATTGCTAAATTACACCCTCTTGCTTGCTTTTGAAGTCCCGGATCAGGAATCTTGATCCATTATCAAAATTGCTCAAAAAGATTTATTTATTTCTTCTTTTTGCAAGATTAAAACATCTAATATCCAAGAAAATAATAAATGGTAGACTTTTCCTTGGTTTCAGAATCTCAGATCAGAAATCTTAATTACTGCTAAAACATATGTAAGCTAAAACATTAACTTGTTTTTTGTTTTCTGGTTAAGGAACATCAGAGAATGATTGGACGCGTTCTTCGTGCTGTTTTTGCCATTCAACAATTGAACAATGAGTATTAATTAATATCTTCTATCTATCTACCTTCTGTTTTCTATTGTTGTGGCAGTGAACTTGTTACAAAGTGGATATTTAGATGTAACCAATATAACTAAAGTAGTTATGCAACATATCAACCTGTCAGGCTAAATTTCTTGAGAATATGCTGGTTTTGGTATGTTTTGTGTTCTTGTTCTTCCTACCCTTTGGTGACCTCTGTCTTGGATTTTATGGTGATTCACTATATATAAAGACACATTCAACACAAAACCATTTTTTAAATAGAAAACCATGAGAATCACAATAAGGATGTGTAACAATGGATAATTCTATTACATATATAGATCAAGCTTACTTTATTAGGCATATACTATGATGAACATCATCACTCAAATCTTTGTTGGTCTAGTTCTAACTCGACCTTGCACCTTCGCATCAAATATGTTGTTGCTTAGGTTAAGGTCGACACGCTTACGGATTACGATGCTAGTTTTATTATAAACACCAATAATCAATTTTATACTAAAAGTATTCTTAATAGCTTGACATTGACATAGAACTTTGGAGAGTATAACTGAAGACTAAACTCCAAGACGTTTTCTTTAAACATTATTTTAATTATTTTTAGGTCAATTTGAATAGTTTATATTCTGAGGGTTCAGCCACCTTTTATGAAAAATCTAGTCAAACTACCGTCTACAAACTAAGAGTCTTGTGGTGGAGTTTAAGAATTTGTCTAAAGGGGTTAAAAGTCACAGGATCCGTACATTTTCTTTTTTCCTGTAACTATGTTTTAGGTTATATGTTCGGGTTGATGATTCAGTTCAGGTCAGATTAAACAATAAAAACTCTAAATATCTAATTTTTCTTCATTCATTCATTCAAAAGACTGTTTAAATATAAAAAAATATAATTGTTTAACAAACAAAGACCTGACATATTTATGATAATACGCGAGAACAAGAGATGTGAAAGAGATAATTGCCTTAGAGCTATGATTACCCCAGCTCTCTTTCCTTAATTCCTTCTAGTTTTCGAGTTCAACTAGTTCCTTTGTCCTTTTTTTCTTCCTGTGCGTCTGATCTCATTTGGGAGTTCGGGTTTTTTCTCCTTTCTTTGTTTCTCTCGAATTCTACCTTCAGCCCTTCATCTTATTTGCTTTTTTAATTCAACAATGCTTCAAATAACCCCCTAATCTTAAAACTTTTATTTTTAAGTAACACAAAGTTTATATAGAAACTTATTAAATGAAAAACAATGTTTTACTATTACACGTTTAGCTCATGTACTTTAGGGGCGAAAATTAAAAAAAAAAACCGAATCAATACGTATAAAATTAACCCCCCCCCCCCCCCCCCCCCGGGTTAACGGTTTAACTATTCAATTTTGTATGTTTAACAATTCAAACATTTGTCGAGACGGTTCTAAGTTTCATTAACCGCCCAAACCAAGCAAAATAAATGTCAGTAATTATTTATTAAAACAATGCAAATCGACTCGAGCCAAACCCAAACCCAAACCCTTTAGACTTGTATCAAAAACAATTTTTGACAGACCCGCTTAGACACGCTACCCAACCAACCCAAACCCATTTACCACCTCTACCCGTCTCTTTTATAACATCTAAATCACAAACACATGATGGAAGAAACTCAAAAGGTGATTTACAGCAAACTGAGTTGAATTGTTGGTAGTTGGTACCAAGTCAACACTGATTGTACTTGATATCCACTCCAGTCAAACCAAAGTCAACAGAAACCTAAATAACCATGACCAACTTCTTAAAATGAGCTGTCAGATGTAGTATTAATATATTTACATCCTACCACCAAAAAGCAAACCAGAAATCAACTGAACAATATATCATAAGTTAACAAGAAACTGCAATTCTTTTTGTATCTTTCATGTTTTTTTTCTTTTTGAAAAGCTCGAGCCAAACAGTTGTTTCCGTGATATTTCATGTACTGCACGGATCTTCACGGGTCCCAAGCTACACTTAAGGCTATACATCATATACAGGTAATCGCTCCTCGATAGTAACACGACATATAGGGCATTTCTTACACTTTTCACAGCAGTTACTGCACAAAAATGGATTACAAAAAAACCTAGAAATGAGAATTTAGAGAGGAGATATGACTAATTTTTTTTGAGTTTCAGAAAAAGGAAACATATGGGTCAAATGGGTTGGGTAAAAAGCGTTTTGGGTCGACCCAGCCCGGCCAAAAAAGTACCCAATTTGCTACCTCTAATCTAAGGGATACGAGTACCTGCAAAGAATGCGATGCCTGCAGGGGAGAAGTACTGTGCTTATCTCTCCTTCAAAGCAAACCCTACACAAGACTTTTTCCTGACAAGAATTTGTTCAAGAATAACTATGAATCCATCATCACGAAAAGTGGTAATAACTCATAATATAATAAAACTATGTAAGCGATTTTTGAGCATACTAAACCGGTTTAACTTTCAAAAACAAAATAAAATTCAGTCGAAACTCAGGATTTAGATGAAATTTTACATTTTGAAGTCGTTCATACTCCTGTTGGCTAAATTTTGTGATTTCTGTCTGCTCACCAAGAGCTGCTTGAAGTCTCCAAACCTGAAAAGATAATATATAAATGAGAGGTTGCCATGTATGTTTATTATTTAAGAACTAATAAGCAAAGAGGAATAGGATGAGAGTGCTTACCTCCTCAGCAAGATCCTTCTTTGGCATTTTCTTTACTATTTCTGGCGGATAACCACAAAAAGTATTATAACTGCGCAAAAACATACATAAATATAACGGAATATTAAATACAATCTTTATCAAGTGGGAAAGAATTAAAATTTAAGAACCAATAATACACAAGAAAAATCTATCTGAAGTGGAATACGAAATTATTAGTTGCACTTTATAATTTCTCTAATCACTAATTAAATCTAATACAGATATGAAGAGATGCCAAATAGAAAGCATTTAACTTCTAACTAACAAATATAAAGCATGTGCTTTTATTTAAATTGGAACAATATATACAATATACATAGAAATGTTATTAAAAAGAGTTTATCACTTACCCTGAACCCACATCATGGTAAAGTCGTGCCTGTTCTTCTCGACTTCCTTCATCAATTGACCACCAACCAAGCAGCCTGCATGTGCCATTAGATGGGTCAAATCACGTAAAGTGTCTTTTTAATGCATAAAACCTCCCGGTTAATTTATACTTTAATAATTAGGTTACTATTGAAATAATAATAATTTTGGAATCGTATTTAACAAAATAATATTTTATAGAAATGTAAAGATTTTGGACACCAAATAATTTGGGGTCAACCTAACTTAACCTGACCCTTACATGTGAATAGATTGAGTTAGGTTATGTATTATCTCAAATAGGTAAAAGAAGAAACCCCCTAAATCATTTTCTCAAAAGTAAAGATTATTGTTGTAATCATACACTTTCCGTGATCAGATTGGACACATAAATTACAAAAAAGTGTAAAATTTTGGACAATAAGTACTTCGAGGCCAACTTACCAAAAAATACCATTTTGAACACAAAAAAAGTCAAGAAATATAAACATAGCATACCTGGAGCCACGTTGCAAGAACCCAAAACAGTCACGAGCCCAAGCAGAATATGTAAAGTATCTTCCCGTGCCAGTTCCCGTACGGAGTACAACAATAATTTTTTCCACCAATCTTGATCCAGAAAGTAGGACTCCCACTCCTTGCAATATTAACAAAGGAGAAAATATGACTGGAAGAGAGATAGATTTAGCAGCCATAGGTTTTCCCTGAAATTCAAAAAAGAAATATATTAGAAGTGAAAAAAATCTAATTACAACTGTTCAAAGATCACATATAACTTAAACATAACACACCTCTAACCGCATACAAAGAAGGATTTGGAAAGCAATAATAGGAATTTTCATTATGTGACCACCAATGTCTTGCAGACTACATATGGTATCCTCAGATGCTTCATCTGAGGAAACCATTAATCCACTATTCCAATCAAGATATCTAATAGCTGTAGATGATGAGCTGGCTTCAGATGTTAGAGAATTTCTGTGAATCACCGGATTAGACCACTTCGTACAAACTAGAAAGGAAAAACATTCTGCAATGCTGTAAAGCACAAAATTGCACCAAATTGTAAGTGTTAAAATCACATCGTAAAAAGATTTGCTAAAATCAGCAAACATTAAGGGACGTATACCCAAAATTTATGAGCAAATCCCACCAGCCTAAAGCATCTACAAAACCTGCTAAATGAATATAAGCAATTAGCAATTAACCCTACATGAATGCAAAACATGTATTATTTTTCAATTAGGATACCCTAATTAATATCTTAAATTAGCAGCTGAGTATAGTCCTTTCAGGGAGAATATTACCAGATAATTTAAGCAGGGTAAACACGGTAGCAGCAATGAAGAAAACCATGGATATAGCAACCCAAAAATGCTGAAATAGAACAGAAATACCAGTTTATAGTGGTTGTTTTCATTTTAGATATTCACTCATGTGTCTAGAATAAAAGTTAGGGTTAGGAATTCTTGGAGGCGGAGGATAAAAGTTAGGAGTTTTTTAGCATAGTGTTTAAGTTCGCCTTTGTTAGAGGTCGCCTTTAGTCATTGGCACGGTCGCTCCAGTTCGTTCTAGATTTGTTTCTAGTCTTAGGTGGACATTTACTTTCAGGGTGTCTACAGTCTTCCCCAGTTTTATGTTTTCTGTTGTTGTTGCTTGATCCTCGGTACATGCCGTCTCTTGCATACATGATATAAAGTTGTACGGTAATGAAAACTTTACGAACATAATTTCACAAAAATTAAAACCTTTAAATCCTCACGACAACAGAATGGAATTATGGAAGGCATTTTTATAAGCTTTCTTAATCAGCTGAACTTACAGGAAGTGTCTCCCATATTGCATCATCACTCACGCTTTCATCATCTCCTGGTAATAAGGCCTTGCACATTCTGTATATGACAAATTATCAGTCTTTATCCATTAAAATTTAGCACAAATGGTCTATTAGTACCAATAGAAAGAATATATAAATTCCATTACAAAGAAATATGAAACTCTAGATAACCAAATCAAGCAACATGGACAAGCAAAACTCAAAAACAATCACCTGAAATTGTCAACAAGAATGGTTACTTGAAATGCCAACAGAGGAAAGAAGACAATATACAAGTTTACGGGTGGAGGCTTAGAAACTGCCAAAACAGATAAAAATTTTAATAAAAAATTAGAATCTTGACTGAACACAGTATACATAATTTTAACAGACTGCAAATATATAATACACTATCATACCGTCACGATTCTCCAGAAAGATACAAAGAAGTAGTTCAAATGCAACAAGCAAAGGAGTGGCAACAACTGCATGACAAGGTGCCCACTGCACAAAGACAAAGATAATAATATCTAATGATGCATATAGTTAATTAACACTAACAAAATTGAAGTAAAAAAAGATATTATACCTCACGGCCATGGGGAACCGATGGTGCAGGCAATGAGAACCTTCCTCGGGCAACAACAGCATGAAATAGGAAAACTGGGAAGAAAATGACCCTGCATACAAGAACAGCTTCACTTCAAGAAATTACATCTAGAAGAAACTACAGTTTTCTATAATGATATTATTGATATCCACTTTGTGAAGACTATCTAGAGCAAAGTTACCATTTTGAAAAGGGCTTTCCTAATTAACAAACACTCCCAACTTATGACCATATCTAAAAATTTCCATATAGAACACATGATCACAATCTCCAAATGGACTAAATATCTCACTAATCATGACAATGTTTCATAAATGCATATCTGAAATCAGACAAACTTGTTCCTTCAACTAATAAAGGAAATCTTGCAAAAACACAAAATTTCAACTGAAATTGCCCAAATTTCAAGACCAATTGCTCTAATTCAGTAATTCTTCTTGCAACAAGAATCAAAACCCTATCTTTCAATTTAAAGTTCTCTAGAAACAATCTGAGAAACATGCATATATAAAAACCCTAAAAAACCCTAATTCCAATTATTCAAAACACAGAAAACAAAATAAGTAGAAGATAAGATCGAGACGAACCACCAGGAACAGAAAAGAAGGTGATCGAGTTTGAGAAGAAGCAGTAGGGTGAAGCAGAAGAGTGCAGAGTGAGCAGAGAAGGCCTGTAAGGAATTTGCTACTCTGCGCCAGCTCATATCTTTCTTCACAATCATACGAAACCCTTAATTTATTGAGAGCTTAATAACTAATTGAAGGAAGGAGTGAAGAAGGAAGACGATGATGGGTTAATGATAAAGTTCCCAAATTGAAGAGTTTTAATTAGGGTTCGTCTGAAGAGGAGGAGCAGATGGAAGGAAGGAAGCTCAGATTCTTTCTTGTTGTTCAATGCGATTGCTTTGAATGATCGAAACCAGAAATCGAAACGGAAGGAAGGAAAATAAAAAATTAAAGTAAATGTTGACTACAAACAAATGTTTGTCATTATTAGTTTTCTCCAAATTATCAATCTTATTCTTATCATAATATAGTTATTATTTATTTAGTACGAAGGGGAGCTGCCTTCACGCAACCGCTACGTAACGCCCATTGTTTTAGTTTGTATTATTTTATTATATATATATAACTTTATTAGTGAATTTTAGGAGAAAATAGTGAAAATTGAGTATTTTTTTTACCAAGTGTGAAATGAATTTTTCATCAACTTTGAATAGAAATAAAATGTATGTAACTGCGGTTAATGCATTTGTACTTTCTGGGTTTGTGTAGTATATTATGTGGGCTTTTCAACGCACCAAATCGCGTTCAAAACCGAATACATAGGTGTAGAGTTGAACCAGAA
>JBCNJP010000002.1:4248323-4313700 GCA_039602395.1 Deinandra increscens subsp. villosa
AGAAATCTTATGACAGAGGACATTGATGAGATATGGAGAATGTCACAACTAAGATAAATACTTAAAAGATTGATAAGTTACTCATTATTCCGTGATGAAAACAATACAAAGGTTTTCATATGGGCATAATATTATATGACATACACAAATCTCTATTCCAAGTTATAAGAGAATGCTCGGTTTCATCATTTTAAAGTGGCCCAAGTTGGGTTGGGTTACCCCCTAATTTTATATTATTAATATCAGTAATAATATTGAAAATATTAATAAGATTTATATTACCTTTAAAATTATCCATGGAGAATAGATGTAATAATCATAGAAGGATTGAGCATCATATACAATGGTCACATGATTTGCAGCAGCAGAAGCAGCGACCTCCAGTTTGACTATTGGGATTCATGTTCAAAATTGTTGCCACTTCATATCAAGCGTATTTGTTTTGAACGTTGTCGTTAACCTCCGAACCTGAAAGTGACGTTTGCTTAGTTAACAGTAGCGCTTTCATGAGTAGAATAAATACAAAAATGATTTAGAAAATTATTCCAAGTACTTATAAATAGTAAACTCACTTACAAATATAACGGGTATAAAAAGGTTATCTAAGAACCCAAATGTGCAATATGTTTTCATATCAAGTCCTCCGTTATATCCGCAGGTAGCTCATTAGCATTATGGTAAATAAATGTGCACATGGGTTTCCTGTATAAAAAAGACATACCTTAAAAGCATTTGGACATAGAGTTCTATGCAAAGCATAACATTTCAAGCATATATACACTCCAATTGTAAGTGACTTCAAGCATATATACACTCCAATTGTAAGTGACCTGAGATTCATAACCAAAGAATATTTTATATTGTGATAAAGAAAGGACTATATCAATGCAAATTTATTTATGTAAAAGCACTAATAGTAACAGAAGAAGGTAAACTGATGATTAAGCTAAATCTTTTATGAATTAATTCCATCAAGACCATTCCTATCTTGTTTTCATTTACAAATAATGTTGACTAACTGTATAATTACAAAAAAAAAAAAAAAATACAAAAAATGGTATATAACCTTCAATGCTTCCTTTTCATGTGGCCACATGACAGGAAGTAACCTACAAAAACTTTCAAGGAAATGAACCGGATGAATTCATAGTCTTTGGTTTTAAAATTGCAACATTTCACTAAATGTAAATTACAAATAATTTAATTGTGATGAACTCAATATGACATTGAAGCAGGGTCAACATTAATCCAAGTTTTTTAGGAAATAAATACAACTCAACAAATGAGCAAATTGATTTCTTCCATTCAATCCATTATAAGATTAAGATGTCAATTACCATAAACAAATCCACTTGAAGCAAACATGTGCCTGAATTCTACCAGAAAAACATCATCTGCTACTCGAGTTTAGACCACAACCATTAAATCTTTCGAATTTAAACCCGTGAAATCCCTTTCTATATTTCAGCCACTCGAGTTTAACTGCTGCCAAAAACAACAAATAAAAAGCACTCAAATAAGCAAAGATCAAAAGCAAGATAACTCAAATTTTTAAAAAAAATACCAAATTTTATACAGATAGTTATTAATTCATTGTTAAACAAATAAAATACAGTAATGAACCATTGTTAAACCAATAGTTATTACTTCAACAATAGTTAAACGAAAAGAAATTACCAAAGTTTATACAGATCATACGTTCATACTATTCGTTTACCCATGGTTCTAATTAGGTTGGGTTAAAGTAATAACCCATAAAATAGCATCTAATGCAAAGATAAAGAAATGCTCGAATGAAACAAAAGGCATAAACCTTCCATGCCGAAAGATGTAACATCACGGAGATGGAGGGGCGTGAGAATTTGATCAGATTTTAGAAAGTCAGTGATCTAGGGTTGAACGCGAGATTCGATTAGTAATGAATCAAAATATTAGGGTTTCTCCGGTTAAGGGATAATTAAAAGGTTCGTACACGATGATGGTTGAAAGAACTTGTATACCTATTTCTGGTTGATCAAAGAACTTTCTTGAACAATTACTTCACGATCTTGATGTTTCCGTCACCAAAAATCAAAGAATGAAAGATCGTTGCTCATATTCAGCGATCTTCAAGGGAGAATACGTAATCGAAATCCGATCTCTACCTTGCGGGCCGGAGAAGATGAAAAGCCTGGAGGCGATGAAGATCATAATCGTTTAGGCAGAGAGAATTAGGGTTTGCGGGGATTTTGAAAGTGAGCAGCGGGAGAAATTAGGGTTATTGAGGTAGAATGAATAGATGATGGGATAAAATGCGGGGCATGAGGATCCGCGTGATATTTCGCTGATGGGATTTTAGGCGGGAAATTGACTTTAAGGAGGGGTTGTGGTGATGCCACATCAGCCTCTACGAATTCTTTTATTAAAATAGATGACATTGACATAGAACTAGAACTTTGAAGAGTGTAACTGAAGACTAAACTCCAAGACGTTTTCTTTAAACATTATTTTAATTATTTTCAGGTCAATTTGAATAGTTTATACAAGTCTTTTAGACCCGTGCGATGCACGGTGATATTTTTAAAATAAACAAATAATTAAATACGTCAAACATATTTAATTTGTTATATCAAGGTAAAATAAAGGGAAAAAATTATATTTAAAGTCGTACATAATCATGATTAAAAGGTAGAAAAAAATTTGAAAATATAGATTCATACACTCCATTTAAAGTTTCGTTTACGACTTTTCCATCCTCGTCCAATATAAGAAGTTTGAGCCCTTGTCTACTTTTCACTCGTTATAAAGCCACGTACAACTGTCCATAGCTAAAAATGGATTCTTTAAATATAGACCAAGTCTAGAAAGCGAGTGACCTGAATTTTATTTACGGTCATTCCAAAACAAAGAGCGACCGAAAATTGTATTCTTTGAAATTTAAAAGGTATCTTCTTATCAGATGGAGACCTGTGTCTTACAGATGATGCCTTTAAAAAGAACTTTTTATAATAAACACAATCATAAAATAGTATTTCACTCATATGACAAAATATGATTCTAATAAAAGATAAATCTAAGATAGTATTTTATGATATATACTTTTTATACAATAGTTTCAAAGTATAAGTACACCTACAAACTCACCAAGTCAATATTTTTTTGTAGTCCATCATTCCGTAAATTAAAACGTCAAAACGAAAGTCAAATGTGGTCAACATCACCAATCTGGTAATAGTATCTACAATATGAATATAGCTTAGAAATTAAGATAAACTGCTACCTTTTCTTATAAAGTTCTTGTAGGTGATTATGGAATTCATACAAATTCTTTAAGAATAAATCACACATCAGAACTAAGTTAACCTCTTGTACACATGTAGACATTGTTGCTATATTTGAAGGAGCATTGTATATCTCTTTCCTTGTCACTTTCAAGTTTCACTTACTTCATCCCGCTTTTTTTTGTAAAAGTATACATAAGTTCAATTGCCTATCAGTTTGGGGAGGCCTATCAAAAACATAATAGCCATTAAAGCATTAATAGCTTTTGGGTTTTGGGGGTCACAATCTAATAAGATAAAAACATCTCAGTATTGTTTAAATTTAAATGCAATGTACAATCTAACATCTTTATGCATTTTCTAGATTAAAAGATACCAAAAAGGCCACTAAATCATGTCTGCTACTTTATATTTTCAATACAAACAATTTAGAAGGTAGATTATCACGTCCTCAATAATAATGCATAAATGTGTGATATAGTTACCTATTAGATAAAATTCTAGAAAAGCATGTGAAAACTTTTGATGTCAACCACAAACCATAATAATGAAAAAAACATGTACAAATTTGCTCCATGTACAAAGCTCTATTTAGTGGTAGGAAAACTCTAAAGACCCAAGTTATTATCATATTTAGTGAGTTACAATGATCTGATAAAAGGAGTTAAAAAGGTTAACTCAAACTTCAGAAATCTTATGACAGAGGACATTGATGAGATATGGAGAATGTCACAACTAAGATAAATACTTAAAAGATTGATAAGTTACTCATTATTCCGTGATGAAAACAATACAAAGGTTTTCATATGGGCATAATATTATATGACATACACAAATCTCTATTCCAAGTTATAAGAGAATGCTCGGTTTCATCATTTTAAAGTGGCCCAAGTTGGGTTGGGTTACCCCCTAATTTTATATTATTAATATCAGTAATAATATTGAAAATATTAATAAGATTTATATTACCTTTAAAATTATCCATGGAGAATAGATGTAATAATCATAGAAGGATTGAGCATCATATACAATGGTCACATGATTTGCAGCAGCAGAAGCAGCGACCTCCAGTTTGACTATTGGGATTCATGTTCAAAATTGTTGCCACTTCATATCAAGCGTATTTGTTTTGAACGTTGTCGTTAACCTCCGAACCTGAAAGTGACGTTTGCTTAGTTAACAGTAGCGCTTTCATGAGTAGAATAAATACAAAAATGATTTAGAAAATTATTCCAAGTACTTATAAATAGTAAACTCACTTACAAATATAACGGGTATAAAAAGGTTATCTAAGAACCCAAATGTGCAATATGTTTTCATATCAAGTCCTCCGTTATATCCGCAGGTAGCTCATTAGCATTATGGTAAATAAATGTGCACATGGGTTTCCTGTATAAAAAAGACATACCTTAAAAGCATTTGGACATAGAGTTCTATGCAAAGCATAACATTTCAAGCATATATACACTCCAATTGTAAGTGACTTCAAGCATATATACACTCCAATTGTAAGTGACCTGAGATTCATAACCAAAGAATATTTTATATTGTGATAAAGAAAGGACTATATCAATGCAAATTTATTTATGTAAAAGCACTAATAGTAACAGAAGAAGGTAAACTGATGATTAAGCTAAATCTTTTATGAATTAATTCCATCAAGACCATTCCTATCTTGTTTTCATTTACAAATAATGTTGACTAACTGTATAATTACAAAAAAAAAAAAAAAATACAAAAAATGGTATATAACCTTCAATGCTTCCTTTTCATGTGGCCACATGACAGGAAGTAACCTACAAAAACTTTCAAGGAAATGAACCGGATGAATTCATAGTCTTTGGTTTTAAAATTGCAACATTTCACTAAATGTAAATTACAAATAATTTAATTGTGATGAACTCAATATGACATTGAAGCAGGGTCAACATTAATCCAAGTTTTTTAGGAAATAAATACAACTCAACAAATGAGCAAATTGATTTCTTCCATTCAATCCATTATAAGATTAAGATGTCAATTACCATAAACAAATCCACTTGAAGCAAACATGTGCCTGAATTCTACCAGAAAAACATCATCTGCTACTCGAGTTTAGACCACAACCATTAAATCTTTCGAATTTAAACCCGTGAAATCCCTTTCTATATTTCAGCCACTCGAGTTTAACTGCTGCCAAAAACAACAAATAAAAAGCACTCAAATAAGCAAAGATCAAAAGCAAGATAACTCAAATTTTTAAAAAAAATACCAAATTTTATACAGATAGTTATTAATTCATTGTTAAACAAATAAAATACAGTAATGAACCATTGTTAAACCAATAGTTATTACTTCAACAATAGTTAAACGAAAAGAAATTACCAAAGTTTATACAGATCATACGTTCATACTATTCGTTTACCCATGGTTCTAATTAGGTTGGGTTAAAGTAATAACCCATAAAATAGCATCTAATGCAAAGATAAAGAAATGCTCGAATGAAACAAAAGGCATAAACCTTCCATGCCGAAAGATGTAACATCACGGAGATGGAGGGGCGTGAGAATTTGATCAGATTTTAGAAAGTCAGTGATCTAGGGTTGAACGCGAGATTCGATTAGTAATGAATCAAAATATTAGGGTTTCTCCGGTTAAGGGATAATTAAAAGGTTCGTACACGATGATGGTTGAAAGAACTTGTATACCTATTTCTGGTTGATCAAAGAACTTTCTTGAACAATTACTTCACGATCTTGATGTTTCCGTCACCAAAAATCAAAGAATGAAAGATCGTTGCTCATATTCAGCGATCTTCAAGGGAGAATACGTAATCGAAATCCGATCTCTACCTTGCGGGCCGGAGAAGATGAAAAGCCTGGAGGCGATGAAGATCATAATCGTTTAGGCAGAGAGAATTAGGGTTTGCGGGGATTTTGAAAGTGAGCAGCGGGAGAAATTAGGGTTATTGAGGTAGAATGAATAGATGATGGGATAAAATGCGGGGCATGAGGATCCGCGTGATATTTCGCTGATGGGATTTTAGGCGGGAAATTGACTTTAAGGAGGGGTTGTGGTGATGCCACATCAGCCTCTACGAATTCTTTTATTAAAATAGATGACATTGACATAGAACTAGAACTTTGAAGAGTGTAACTGAAGACTAAACTCCAAGACGTTTTCTTTAAACATTATTTTAATTATTTTCAGGTCAATTTGAATAGTTTATACAAGTCTTTTAGACCCGTGCGATGCACGGTGATATTTTTAAAATAAACAAATAATTAAATACGTCAAACATATTTAATTTGTTATATCAAGGTAAAATAAAGGGAAAAAATTATATTTAAAGTCGTACATAATCATGATTAAAAGGTAGAAAAAAATTTGAAAATATAGATTCATACACTCCATTTAAAGTTTCGTTTACGACTTTTCCATCCTCGTCCAATATAAGAAGTTTGAGCCCTTGTCTACTTTTCACTCGTTATAAAGCCACGTACAACTGTCCATAGCTAAAAATGGATTCTTTAAATATAGACCAAGTCTAGAAAGCGAGTGACCTGAATTTTATTTACGGTCATTCCAAAACAAAGAGCGACCGAAAATTGTATTCTTTGAAATTTAAAAGGTATCTTCTTATCAGATGGAGACCTGTGTCTTACAGATGATGCCTTTAAAAAGAACTTTTTATAATAAACACAATCATAAAATAGTATTTCACTCATATGACAAAATATGATTCTAATAAAAGATAAATCTAAGATAGTATTTTATGATATATACTTTTTATACAATAGTTTCAAAGTATAAGTACACCTACAAACTCACCAAGTCAATATTTTTTTGTAGTCCATCATTCCGTAAATTAAAACGTCAAAACGAAAGTCAAATGTGGTCAACATCACCAATCTGGTAATAGTATCTACAATATGAATATAGCTTAGAAATTAAGATAAACTGCTACCTTTTCTTATAAAGTTCTTGTAGGTGATTATGGAATTCATACAAATTCTTTAAGAATAAATCACACATCAGAACTAAGTTAACCTCTTGTACACATGTAGACATTGTTGCTATATTTGAAGGAGCATTGTATATCTCTTTCCTTGTCACTTTCAAGTTTCACTTACTTCATCCCGCTTTTTTTTGTAAAAGTATACATAAGTTCAATTGCCTATCAGTTTGGGGAGGCCTATCAAAAACATAATAGCCATTAAAGCATTAATAGCTTTTGGGTTTTGGGGGTCACAATCTAATAAGATAAAAACATCTCAGTATTGTTTAAATTTAAATGCAATGTACAATCTAACATCTTTATGCATTTTCTAGATTAAAAGATACCAAAAAGGCCACTAAATCATGTCTGCTACTTTATATTTTCAATACAAACAATTTAGAAGGTAGATTATCACGTCCTCAATAATAATGCATAAATGTGTGATATAGTTACCTATTAGATAAAATTCTAGAAAAGCATGTGAAAACTTTTGATGTCAACCACAAACCATAATAATGAAAAAAACATGTACAAATTTGCTCCATGTACAAAGCTCTATTTAGTGGTAGGAAAACTCTAAAGACCCAAGTTATTATCATATTTAGTGAGTTACAATGATCTGATAAAAGGAGTTAAAAAGGTTAACTCAAACTTCAGAAATCTTATGACAGAGGACATTGATGAGATATGGAGAATGTCACAACTAAGATAAATACTTAAAAGATTGATAAGTTACTCATTATTCCGTGATGAAAACAATACAAAGGTTTTCATATGGGCATAATATTATATGACATACACAAATCTCTATTCCAAGTTATAAGAGAATGCTCGGTTTCATCATTTTAAAGTGGCCCAAGTTGGGTTGGGTTACCCCCTAATTTTATATTATTAATATCAGTAATAATATTGAAAATATTAATAAGATTTATATTACCTTTAAAATTATCCATGGAGAATAGATGTAATAATCATAGAAGGATTGAGCATCATATACAATGGTCACATGATTTGCAGCAGCAGAAGCAGCGACCTCCAGTTTGACTATTGGGATTCATGTTCAAAATTGTTGCCACTTCATATCAAGCGTATTTGTTTTGAACGTTGTCGTTAACCTCCGAACCTGAAAGTGACGTTTGCTTAGTTAACAGTAGCGCTTTCATGAGTAGAATAAATACAAAAATGATTTAGAAAATTATTCCAAGTACTTATAAATAGTAAACTCACTTACAAATATAACGGGTATAAAAAGGTTATCTAAGAACCCAAATGTGCAATATGTTTTCATATCAAGTCCTCCGTTATATCCGCAGGTAGCTCATTAGCATTATGGTAAATAAATGTGCACATGGGTTTCCTGTATAAAAAAGACATACCTTAAAAGCATTTGGACATAGAGTTCTATGCAAAGCATAACATTTCAAGCATATATACACTCCAATTGTAAGTGACTTCAAGCATATATACACTCCAATTGTAAGTGACCTGAGATTCATAACCAAAGAATATTTTATATTGTGATAAAGAAAGGACTATATCAATGCAAATTTATTTATGTAAAAGCACTAATAGTAACAGAAGAAGGTAAACTGATGATTAAGCTAAATCTTTTATGAATTAATTCCATCAAGACCATTCCTATCTTGTTTTCATTTACAAATAATGTTGACTAACTGTATAATTACAAAAAAAAAAAAAAAATACAAAAAATGGTATATAACCTTCAATGCTTCCTTTTCATGTGGCCACATGACAGGAAGTAACCTACAAAAACTTTCAAGGAAATGAACCGGATGAATTCATAGTCTTTGGTTTTAAAATTGCAACATTTCACTAAATGTAAATTACAAATAATTTAATTGTGATGAACTCAATATGACATTGAAGCAGGGTCAACATTAATCCAAGTTTTTTAGGAAATAAATACAACTCAACAAATGAGCAAATTGATTTCTTCCATTCAATCCATTATAAGATTAAGATGTCAATTACCATAAACAAATCCACTTGAAGCAAACATGTGCCTGAATTCTACCAGAAAAACATCATCTGCTACTCGAGTTTAGACCACAACCATTAAATCTTTCGAATTTAAACCCGTGAAATCCCTTTCTATATTTCAGCCACTCGAGTTTAACTGCTGCCAAAAACAACAAATAAAAAGCACTCAAATAAGCAAAGATCAAAAGCAAGATAACTCAAATTTTTAAAAAAAATACCAAATTTTATACAGATAGTTATTAATTCATTGTTAAACAAATAAAATACAGTAATGAACCATTGTTAAACCAATAGTTATTACTTCAACAATAGTTAAACGAAAAGAAATTACCAAAGTTTATACAGATCATACGTTCATACTATTCGTTTACCCATGGTTCTAATTAGGTTGGGTTAAAGTAATAACCCATAAAATAGCATCTAATGCAAAGATAAAGAAATGCTCGAATGAAACAAAAGGCATAAACCTTCCATGCCGAAAGATGTAACATCACGGAGATGGAGGGGCGTGAGAATTTGATCAGATTTTAGAAAGTCAGTGATCTAGGGTTGAACGCGAGATTCGATTAGTAATGAATCAAAATATTAGGGTTTCTCCGGTTAAGGGATAATTAAAAGGTTCGTACACGATGATGGTTGAAAGAACTTGTATACCTATTTCTGGTTGATCAAAGAACTTTCTTGAACAATTACTTCACGATCTTGATGTTTCCGTCACCAAAAATCAAAGAATGAAAGATCGTTGCTCATATTCAGCGATCTTCAAGGGAGAATACGTAATCGAAATCCGATCTCTACCTTGCGGGCCGGAGAAGATGAAAAGCCTGGAGGCGATGAAGATCATAATCGTTTAGGCAGAGAGAATTAGGGTTTGCGGGGATTTTGAAAGTGAGCAGCGGGAGAAATTAGGGTTATTGAGGTAGAATGAATAGATGATGGGATAAAATGCGGGGCATGAGGATCCGCGTGATATTTCGCTGATGGGATTTTAGGCGGGAAATTGACTTTAAGGAGGGGTTGTGGTGATGCCACATCAGCCTCTACGAATTCTTTTATTAAAATAGATGATTCTAAGGGTTCAGCCACCTTTTATGAAAAATCTAGTCAAACTACTGTCTACAAACTAATAGTCTTTTGGTTTAGTCAGTGGTGGAGTTTAAGAATTTGTCTAAAGGGGTTACAGGATCCGTATATTTTCTTTTTTACTGTAACTATATTTCAGGTTATATGTTCGGATTGATGATCCAGTTCGGGTCAGATTAAATAATAAAAACTCTAAATATCTAATTTTTCTTCATTCATTCAAAGGACTGTTAAAATATAAAAATTTATATATTTTTTAACAAACAAAGACCTAACATATTTATGATAATGCGAGAGAACAAAAGATGTGAGGAAGACAATTACCTTAGAGCTATGATTACCAAAGCTCTCTTTCCTTTATTCCTTCTAGTTTTCGAGTTCAACAAGTTTCTTTGCCGTTTTTTTCTTCATGTGCGTTTGATCTCATTTGGGAGTTCGGGCTTTTTTTCCCTTTCGTTGTTTCTCTCAAACTCTACCTTCAACCCTTCATCTTATTTTATCTTTCTAACTTAATAATGTTTCAAATAACCCCTAATCTTAAAACTTTTATTTTTAAATAACACAAACTTTATAGCTCATGTATTTTAGGGACGAAAATTAAAGAAGACCGAATCAATATGTATAAAACTTAACCTCCCCCCCCCCCCCCCCCTCCCCCGGTGGGTTAACAATTTAACTATTCAATTTTGTATGTTTAACAATTCGAACATTTGTTGAGACGGTTCTAAGCTTCATTAATCGCCCAAACCAAGCAAAATAAATGTCATAATTGTAAATTATTCATTAAAAAATGCAAATCGGCTCAAGCAAAACCCAAACCTTTTCAAGCCAAACCCAAACCTTTTAGACTTGGTATTAAAAACAATAGGGTTTTCTAAGTAATATATGGCCTAAGGACACACATAAGATGTAATAAATACAAATCAAAAACTGAAAAAAATACCAAGATTCTTTTTTAAAACTGAAAAATACCAATATTCTTTTTGAAAATTCAAAAAGATACCAAAATTCATTTTAAAAAATGAAAAAAGTACATAGATTTTTCTTGAAAAATGTATTTTTCAATTATCGAGAAGAATTTATTGCATCTTATATGTGCCCTTAAGACACATATTAGAAAACCCCAAAAACAATTTTTGACAGTCCCCGTTTAGACACGCTACCCAACCAACCAGAACCCATTTACCACCTCTACCCGTCTCTTTTATAACATCTAAATCACAAACACATGATGGAAGAAACTCAAAAGGTGATTTAAGCAAACTGAGTTGAATTGTTGGCACCAAGTCAACACTGATTGTACTTGATATCCAGTCCAGTCAAACCAAAGTCAACAGAAACCTAAATAACCATGACCAACTTCTTAAAATGAGCTGTCAGATGTAGTATTGATATATTTACATCCTACCACCAAAAAGCAAACCAGAAATCAACTGAACAATATATCATAAGTTAACAAGAAACTGCAATTCTTTTTGTATCTTTCATGTTTTTCTTTTTGAAAAGCTCGAGCCAAACAGTTGTTTCCGTGATATTTCATGTACTGCACGGATCTTCACGGGTCCCAAGATACACTTAAGGCTATACATCATATACAGGTAATCGCTCCTCAATAGTAACACGGCATATAGGGCATTTCTTACACTTTTCACAGCAGTTACTGCACAAAAAATGGATTACAAAAAAATCTAGAAATGAGAATTTAGAGAGGAGATGTAACTATTTTATTATTTTTTTTTAGTTTCTGAAAAAGGAAACATATGGGTCAAATGGGTTGGGTAAAAAGTGTTTTGGGTCGACCCAGCCCGGCCAAAAAAGTACCCAATTTGCTACCTCTAATCTAAGGGATACGAGTACCTGCAAAGAATGCGATGCCTGCAGGGGAGAAGTACTGTGCTTATCTCTCCTTCAAAGCAAACCCTACACAAGACTTTTTCCTGACAAGAATTTGTTCAAGAATAACTATGAATCCATCATCACGAAAAGTGGTTATAACTCATAATATAATAAAACTATGGAAGCGTTTTTTTGAGCATACTAAACCGGTTTAACTTTCAAAAACAAAATAAAATTCAGTCGAAAATCAGGATTTAGATGAAATTTTACATTTTGAAGTCGTTCATACTCCTGTTGGCTAAATTTTGTGATTTCTGTCTGCTCACCAAGAGCTGCTTGAAGTCTCCAAACCTGAATAGATAAAATATAAATGAGTTAATCATGGTTTCCATGTATGTTTATTATTGTAAGAACTAATAAGCAAATATAATCCATGATGATAATTATAAAAGAAATTATGGATATGCAAAGAGAGAATAGGATGAGAGTGCTTACCTCCTCAGCAAGATCCTTCTTTGGCATTTTCTTTACTATTTCTGGCGGATAACCACAAAAAGTATTATATCTGCGCAAAAAATACATAAATTTAATGGAATATTGAATTCAATCTTTATCAACTAAGTGGGAAAGAGAATTAAAATTCAAGAACCAATTTTTCACAAGAAAATCTACCTGAAGTGGAATACGAAATTATTAGCTGCACTTTATAATTTCTCTAATCAGTGTTTAAATATAATATAGATATGAAGTGATGCCAAATAGAAAGCATTTAACTTCTAACTAACAAATATAAAGCATGTGCTTTTATTTAAATTGGAACAACATATACAATATACATAGAAATGTTATTAGAAAAGTTTATCACTTACCCTGAACCCACATCATGGTAAAGTCGTGCCTGTTCTTCTCGACTTCCTTCATCAATTGACCACCAACCAAGCAGCCTGCATGTGCCATTAGATGGGTCAAATCACGTAAAGTGTCTTTTTAATGCATAAAACCTCCCGGTTAATTTATACTAAAATAATTAGGTTACTATTGAAATAATAATAGTTTTGGAATCGTATTTAACAAAATAATATTTCATAGAAATGTAAAGATTTTGGACACCATATTAATTTGGGGTCAACCTAACTTAACCTGACCCTTACATGTGAATAGATTGAGTTAGGTTATGTATTATCTCAAATAGGTAAAAGAAGAAACCCCCTAAATCGTCTTCTCAAAAGTAAAGATTATTGTTGTAATCATACACTTTCCGTGATCAGATTGGACACATAAATTACAAAAAAGTGTAAAATTTTGGACAATAAGTACTTCGAGGCCAACTTACCAAAATATACCATTTTGAACACAAAAAATGTCAAGAAATTTAAACATAGCATACCTGGAGCCACGTTGCAAGAACCCAAAACAGTCACGAGCCCAAGCAGAATATGTAAAGTATCTTCCCGTGCCAGTTCCCGTACGGAGTACAACAATAATTTTTTCCACCAAGCTTGATCCAGAAAGTAGGACTCCCACTCCTTGCAATATTAACAAAGGAGAAAATATGACTGGAAGAGAGATAGATTTAGCAGCCATAGGTTTTCCCTGAAATTCAAAAAAGAAATATATTAGAAGTGAAAAAAATCTAAGTACAACTGTTCAAAGATGACATATAACTTAAACATAACACACCTCTAACCGCATACAAAGAAGGATTTGGAAAGCAATAATAGGAATTTTCATTATGTGACCACCAATGTCTTGCAGACTACATATGGTATCCTCAGATGCTTCATCTGAGGAAACCATTAATCCACTATTCCAATCAAGATATCTAATAGCTGTAGATGATGAGCTGGCTTCAGATGTTAGAGAATTTCTGTGAATCACCGGATTAGACCACTTCGTACAAACTAGAAAGGAAAAACATTCTGCAATGCTGTAAAGCATAAAATTGCACCAAAATTGTAAGTGTTAAAACCATATCGTAAAAAGATTTGCTAAAATCAGCAAACATTAAGGGACGTATACCCAAAATTTATGAGCAAATCCCACCAGCCTAAAGCATCTACAAAACCTGCTAAATGAATATAAGCAATTAGCAATTAACCCTACATGAATGCAAAACATGTATTATTTTTCAATTAGGATACCCTAATTAATATCTTAAATTAGCAGCTGAGTATAGTCCTTTCAGGGAGAATATTACCAGATAATTTAAGCAGGGTAAACACGGTAGCAGCAATGAAGAAAACCATGGATATAGCAACCCAAAAATGCTGAAATAGAACAGAAATACCAGTTTATAGTGGTTGTTTTCATTTTGGATATTCACTCATGTGTCTAGAATAAAAGTTAGGGTTAGGAATTCTTGGAGGCGGAGGATAAAAGTTAGGAGTTTTTTAGCATAGTGTTTAAGTTCGCCTTTGTTAGAGGTCGCCTTTAGTCATTGGCACGGTCGCTCCAGTTCGTTCTAGATTTGTTTCTAGTCTTAGGTGGACATTTACTTTCAGGGTGTCTACAGTCTTCCCCAGTTTTATGTTTTCTGTTGTTGTTGCTTGATCCTCGGTACATGCCGTCTCTTGCATACATGATATAAAGTTGTATGGTAATGAAAACTTTACGAACATAATTTCACAAAAATTAAAACCTTTAAATCCTCACAACAACAGAATGGAATTATGGAAGGCATTTTTATAAGCTTTCTTAATCAGCTGAACTTACAGGAAGTGTCTCCCATATTGCATCATCACTCACGCTTTCATCATCTCCTGGTAATAAGGCCTTGCACATTCTGTATATGAAAAACTATCAGTCTTTATCCATTAAAATTTAGCACAAATGGTCTTATTAGTACCAATAGAAAGAATATATAAATTCCATTACAAAGAAATATGAAACTCTAGATAACCAAATCAAGCAACATGGACAAGCAAAACTCAAAAACAATCACCTGAAATTGTCAACAAGAATGGTTACTTGAAATGCCAACAGAGGAAAGAAGACAATATACAAGTTTACGGGTGGAGGCTTAGAAACTGCCAAAAATAAATAAAAATTTTAGTAAAAAATTAGAATCTTGACTGAACACAGTATACATAATTTTAACAGACTGCAAATATATAATACACTATCATACCGTCACGATTCTCAAGAAAGATACAAAGAAGTAGTTCAAATGCAACAAGCAAAGGAGTGGCAACAACTGCATGACAAGGTGCCCACTGCACAAAGACAAAGAAAAGAATATCCCATGATGCATATAGTTAATGGCTTAACGCTAACAAAGATGAAGTAAACAAAGATATTATACCTCACGGCCATGGGGAACCGATGGTGCGGGCAATGAGAACCTTCCTCGGGCAACAACAGCATGAAATAGGAAAACTGGGAAGAAAATGACCCTGCATACAAGAACAGCTGCATTTCAAGAAATTACATCTAGAAGAAACTACAGTTTTCTATAATGATATTATTAATATCCACTTTGTGAAGACTATCTAGAGCAAAGTTACCATTTCGAAAAGGGCTTTCCTAATTAACAAACACTCCTAATTTATGACCATATCTTTAAATTTCCATATAGAACACATGATCACAATCTCCAAATGGACTAAATATCTCACTAATCATGACAATGTTTCATAAATGCATATCTGAAATCAGACAAACTTGTTCCTTCAACTAATGAAGGAAATCTTCCAAAAACACAAAATTTCAACTGAAATTGCCCAAATTTCAAGAACAATTGCTCTAATTCAGTAATTCTTCTTGCAACAAGAATCAAAACCCTATCTTTCAATTTAAAGTTCTCTAGAAACAATCTGAGAAACATGCATATATAAGAACCCTAAAAAACCCTAATTCCAATTATTCAAAACACAGAAAACAAAATAAGTAGAAGATAAGATCGAGACGAACCACCAGGAACAGAAAAGAAGGTGATCGAGTTTGAGAAGAAGCAGTAGGGTGAAGCAGAAGAGTGCAGAGTGAGCAGAGAAGGCCTGTAAGGAATTTGCTACTCTGCGCCAGCTCATATCTTTCTTCACAATCATACGAAACCCTTAATTTATTGAGAGCTTAATAACTAATTGAAGGAAGGAGTGAAGAAGGAAGACGATGATGGGTTAATGATAAAGTTCCCAAATTGAAGAGTTTTAATTAGGGTTCGTCTGAAGAGGAGGAGCAGATGGAAGGAAGGAAGCTCAGATTCTTTGTTTCTTGTTGTTCAATGCGATTGCTTTGAATGATCGAAACCAGAAATCGAAACGGAAGGAAGGAAGGAAAATAAAAAATTAAAGTAAATGTTGACTACAAACAAATGTTTGTCATTATTAGTTTTCTCCAAATTATCATTCTTATTCTTATCATAATATAATTATTATTTATTTAGTACGAAGGGGAGCTGCCTTCACGCAACCGCTACGTAACGCCCATTGTTTTAGTTTGTATTATTTTATTATATATATAACTTTATATTAGTGAATTTTAGGAGAGAAATAGTGAAAATTGAGTTTTTTTTTTCTATCAAGTGTGAAAATGAATTTTTTTTCAACTTTGAATAGAAATAAAATGTATGTAACTGTGGTTAATGCATTTGTATTTTATGGGTTTGTGTAGTATGTTATGAGGGCTTTTCAATGCAGCAAACCGCGTTTAAAATCGAGCTCGTATGAATGGGATATCGATGCTTAAAGTTGAGGTCTTACAGCTGTGAAAGCTGGAATATTGAGAAAAAAACTAAGTATAGAAGTGGAACCCATCTCACATTGGTTGGGGGATGAAACTTAAAGCGGTTAATAAAGAGGGAACTCTATCAAAGATTGTTTCATTTAGTAGAAGACATCCATTGGACCTTAAAGAGTGTGCACCCCTTACTCACACTCGCACGCATGTGGTGTGGGCGTATGGGCGCAATATGACACTTTGATGGCACACTTTGCACTTAGCATCGCTGCTTGAGAACCGTTTATTGTTTTTGAGTTCACGCAGAACATAGGTGTAGAGTTGAACCAGAATAACGGGTTCAAGCGGAACCGGCGAAAAACGAGTTCAGCCGAAACTTGTGTAGTTCAGCCGGAAGAACCAGATGAGCCGGAAAATAGAGTTCAGCCAGAACGGTTGAACCGGAACTAGTCTAGGCGGAATAGTTCAGCCAGAGAACAATTGTCACGTGTTAATGGAGCTAAAACAGGAAATCCACGACAATTAAAAATCAATTTGTATTCAGAAGGGGTTGGCGGCGCAGCTTGTTGCCCGCCTCCCTTGTACTTCATGTTGAGTTGTAACCAAATCAAGTTAACTAATGAATGTTTATTTTTAGTTTAAAAAAAAATTGTATTAAAGACGTTTGATGCAAAGTTTGACTATGATTTAATTGTGAGTGCTCCCCAAAACTTCTAACCACTATAAACAGAGACTCATTGGTTGAGACTCAACACACCAGAATTCACAACATAATTCTTTTCTCTCTTCTTCCTGTTCATCTAAAATTCTCTCAAGAAATTCTTTAATATCTTCAAGAACATCAAGGTGAATTTCAAGTTTAGAGTCATCTCGGCCGTACATTCGGCTTTGGCTATTGTAGCTTGGGAAACAAAATGAGATCTTTGGTAGACCCAAAATTTGTTTTAAGGGATCCGGGTTTTGACCCGAAGCCTTCGCCGGTTTTTTTTTTTATTCTTTCTTTATTTTTCTAAAACTCTTCATCTCAAAACCTTTCATTCACATTTTTTATCAAAACTTTACTTAAATTACATTGTTTGTCTTCTATTCTTAACTTTTTATTTTATTTCATTTTGTTTGAAACTCTTTTGACCTTTTAATCTCATATTCCCCTTTATGTATTTCATTTCCATGCAGTGTTCTAATTTAAGTATTCCTATGTAATGTTTATTGTACTCTCCTTTGTATTATAACAAGCTGGTCTTTATTTTATTGTATTAAAATAGAGTAGAATTTTTTTTCATTGTAATCATACTAAATAAAAAATAAATTAGTTTTATTTAATTTTACGTGAACGATTTTCCTAAAACAACTTTAAGAATGTAAAACATATATCCCAGACCACGAGTACCACGTATCCCTGATAAAATTAAAAAAAAAGGAGGTTGAGATGGTTTTGGTATGTGATGAGGAGAACGTTGATGCACTGGTAAGGAGCGTGGTCGCGTGGAGAGACTCACTATTGAAGGGAAGAGGAATAGATGCAGGTCTAAATTGACGTGGGAGGAACAAATTAGGCACGATTTGTTAAATTTGCATATTTATAAGTACATGATCAGTGATAAGAGAGTTTGGAGACGTATGATAAAGGTTAGAGATTTTTAAGATTCATGTCTCCATGTTTCATGTGCATATGATTATTTACCTAGCTAAGCGTCTTCTGTGGGTGTGTTTTTGTTTATGTTTCACTTCAAGCCTAGACTTATCTACTCCATTAACAAATTGTTATCTACTATCTTCTTATGGTTCTTACCATTTGAGTTGTGTGTACTTGGTCTTATGTATGTGTTAAATGCAAATATGTGTGGCTTGTTGTTTTTGGTATGTGTGATTCTTGAGTGGGGGTCTCTTTAGATATAGCCTATTTATCTCTTGGGGTAAATGTAAGGGTGTTGAAAATACCTGAACCCGATTAATTTGACCAAACTCAATACGAATGAGGTATTTAGGGTCGGGTCTAGCAGGGTTTAAAAATATTAATCGAGTTAACTTGACAAACCCGAAATGTAATTAGTGTCGGGTTTCAGGTTGAATTGTTTTTAAAAAATCGAGTTTCGGGTTAACCCGAATAATGGAAAACCCAAAATGTAAAATTATTTAGGCACAACATGTATTTCGTAGGCTATAGTTACGTTAGAGTAGAATTAGTTATATTTGCTCCCCTATGAAAGAAACTCTACAATTGATATTTGGTAGCATAGGCGTACAAATTACGGAGGTATAATTTTTCAGTTTACTCCATTAATCGTTGTTAAAGTTCTCAATTAATGCTTTTATAAGTACACTGTCATGAGTGAGAATTAAATTTATTTTCTTAGCGAAGTTGTTAGGCCATATGTAGTCAGCTTGTGGTGAAGGCGTGAAAACCCAAACTACATCATCTTCTTCTACCTCTCATCACCTACAATAATGGAAGATTTATCATCTTCAGCTTCTTCCTCCTCGTCTTCTGAGAGTGATTTCAAACAACAAGGCGCATAGTTGTTCGTTTCTTCGGTTAGAGCCATTGTGGAGTTCGTCGTTCATGAAGATTCATCTTCAAATATTGTTAGACGACGAGAACAAGTAATGCGTGATCGGGTTGCGGCGAATGCCCTTCTTCTCGAAGATTATTTTAATGAAAATGCAACATACACAAAATATTTTAAGCATTGCTTTCGTATGAAGAAATGACTCTTTCTCTGGCTAGCTAGAGATTTTGAAGATAATTTTGAATACTTCCAACAAAGATACGACGCGAGGGGTAAACTGGGTTTTACTTGTATTCAAAAGTGTACTTTCGTGATTCGTCAACTTATTTACGGAACTGCTAGTGACTCGTGGAGCGAATATACGAGTTTTGTGGAGGTATTTTATATAAATTATTCTTCCTTTTATTTTTAGAAATTATATTTATTAATTCATGTTTTTTTATATTTATTAATTCATGTTTTTTTTATATTCGTTAATTTATGTTTTCTTTTTTGTTAAGCTATATAAATAAATTGTATATGGAACGGTACTTGAGGAGGCTCACGTGGAATGACACTTAACAAATTTACGAGTCGTACGAGAATGTACATAGATTACCTAGGATGCTCGGTAGTATTAATTGTACACACTGGAGTGGAAAAATTGTCCTACTGCATAGCAAGGTCAACACTAGCGAGGTGACCATCCACATCCAACAATAATGCTCGGTTCAAACAACGATCTAAACTTGTTGGATCAATCACATGTGTTTAACCACATCATAAATGGACACGCACCGCCATCTTCATTTATTGCAAACGACACCGATTATGAGCAAGGATATTATCTTACTGATGGGATTTATCCAGAGTGGTCAACATTTGTGAAGTCGTTTATGTGCCAACATCCTAATGATCATAAAAAGTTGTATTACAAAAAACGTCATGAGTCGGCTAGAAAGGACCTGGAACGAACATTTCTAGGTTGAAAGGGAAATGACATATGATCGGGAATCCTGCTCGAATTTGGCATAAGGATAAAATCCAGGAAGCCAAGTATGTGGTTTTAATCTTGCACAACATGGTTTTGAAGGATGACAAGAAGGCAATATGTCGAGGATATGAGGAAGACAACATCCGCAATCTTAGTGTTTTATGTAATTTTCTTAATTATTAGGATTTTAATGTATTTTTTTTAATTTAATGCAATGTTTTTAATTTTAATTACTTCTATTATATTTTTTTTATAAAACTCTTTTATTTTTAATATATATATTATTAAGAATAATATATAAAAATAGAAAATTAATAATTAAGTAATTATTATATTCTATATAAACCACTATCCATTACATCACTTTTTCACTTTCACTACATTGCTTGTAAATACATTGTCACGAGTAGAGAATTAATTTTTTTGTTTGTTACCGAAATGGGATTTTAAGAGTATCTATGGTTTTAGTTCATAAATGGGTTTAATAATTCAAATATTATAAATAAGCCTTGTGTCATGTCTCGTCTAAAATTAAATCGCAATCCTCGGAATCTAGAAGGTTTCAGGCAAGTCTACGAGCATTAAGGATTTCCTGGAAGACTCCGGAACAACCTACAAAATTCTAGTCGGAAGTTGGCACCATGGAAGGTTCTAGATCGTTCGTGAAAGGCCATTGAAGAATCTAGAATATTCCGCAATCAACCATGGAAGATTCTTGAAAGATCTTGGATATTTCGTTAGAAACATCCTTGATATTTGATGGAAGATTCTAGAACCATCCCAACTAGTATAAATAGGTGATGATGGTTCATTTGCAAATCATCTAGCAATCTAGCAACCTAGAATCCTACCAACCTAGCAAACTTCAACACTCACTTGTATACTTGTAAACGTTTTCAAGTAATACAAGCATTCTACTTGTGTACAATCTCCGGTCCCTTTACAAACCAAATATCATTGAATCGCTATTTCACTCATCAACAAGGCTTACTTAGATCGATTCTAAGGCTGCACGTGAGTCAAAAAATTAACTCAGTGACACTTGGGTACTCAATTAATTAGAATATCACTTGTTGGGTAGCTAGATTCACTTGATGTTAAATGTTATGTTTCATCTAATCTTTAAATATAAAATTGATATCAAAACTAATTTCAATAAAAACCTGAAAACCCGAATAGCATGATTCTGATAACCTGCAACCCGATTATTCCGTACCTTATTAACCAGAACCTTAATACGGTTGGGTTGCGGGTGAGAATTTTTTTTATAATATAACCCGACTAACCCACCGACCCTAATAACCCGAAACCAGATCGGGTTAACCCGATTAATAGCCCTACTCAGGATGCACAATTTAACATATAGCATACAGTGAAACTGAAACAAACCATCAAGATCAACTTAAAGCTCGTATACATCCCAAACAAATATTTAACAAAAAGGGAAAGGTCACAAACAACCAAACACAAAGTAGAGAATCAAGTTGTCTTTAGGCTATGTGTAATGGCTTAAGGTTTTCACGCCCCTAATGTAGGCATTTTATGACATGTGGCATCCTATATGGCAAGGGGCTTGAAAACAAAAATAGTGTAGTGGTTAAACCTCTTTTCAAGCCCCATCAAGCCCCACACACTCTCAAAAGTTTTCCCCCTTTCAGCGTGAACATTCTCACGCCTGAGGGGCTTTTTTTGGTTTTGGTGCCCCACCGTAGTGAGGGGGGCATGAAAGGGGCGTGAAAGTGGGTTTTCAAGCCCCACTACGAATAACCTTAGTCACACCCTGATGTGATCAATTTTAATGTGGTTAATAATCATGTAATTGCATTAGATTTACATTGGATTTCTTTCAAAACATATTACTTTGAGCGATTTATATGTTGTAGGTTGATGATGAAGAAGTGATGCAATTATGGTGGAAAAATCAAGTTTCAAGCTCATTTGGATGGAAAGATTGGAAGATAAAAGATGTTGAGAAGAAATCAGGTCCAGCGTATGATACCATGGATTTGGCCGTATCATACGGTGCCCAGCGTATCTCTTGGTCCAACTCCATCGTATCTCAGAATTTTTTGGGCGTATGCATTTCAGAGTCACCGTATCATACGCCTAATACCCGCCGTATGGTACGGCGGAGGCAGTTTATGACGGTTTTCATTTTCTTTGCGCGACTTTTTCAGGGGATTTCGGGATTTTTCACCACATTCCGACTTGGGGACTTAGAGGAGACATATTGGGGCGATTTTTGGTCAATCAATTGATGCTCAATCATCTATTTCATCAAATCAATCCACGTTTCGGTATGAAGATCATGTTCGGCTAATCAATTCATAGTTGCAACCGGGTGTAGGAGTTCATTCAACTTGTAAGACTAAACTTGTGTTTGATTTTGGGACTACTTTGCTACTTGTAATCATGTCACGTGAATGTTTATGAGTTTGTTTAGTAGTATTACGTTTATGTCGATGTGCAAAACACTTTATGTGTAGAAATCTATGTTGGCTGCATTCCACCCTAGAGATACTCTAGATGTGTCGTATATGTTTCCATTGCTAAGATTCGTCATGAATTATTGTGAAATGCTTGAGGTTACACGTTGGTATCATTCCACCTAGAGATACTCTAGCGATGTGTATATGTGCTATAGATGTAATCGCATTTCATTGTTAGATTGACATGAAGGTAATTTGAGTTATGTCTATGTAACTTATCCTTGTTTCAAATGTATGCTAAGTCTTACTTGTGATCGATTGAATTTTAAACCCGGGAGCAACTATTTTGTCTATTATAAGTAAATTTTCTTTTCATTTGTGTTTATGCAATTAGACTTAGTCACCAATCCAATCATCAATTTTACATTATGTTAGCTATGGTAATCAAACTGAACTATAAATCAACCACTAACTCCTCGTGTATTCGAAAACCCACTTACCCTTGCTAGTTGTTCAAGTGAGGATATTTGGAACACACAAACTCTCTTCTATTTTTTATCGACACTTCGACGTCGATCAAATTTTGGTGTCGTTGCCGGGGAGTCGGTGCGCTTGGTTTGTAGTTTTAGTTGTTTGTACTTGTTCTTTGTTTTCAATTAATTTAAAGAAAAAATCATAAAGTTTATTGCTTGTTATTTCTTTGCTACGCGAGGTGTGTTACTTGTGCAGGTAATAGGTTATTGCATGCACACTCGGTTTTCTGGAAGATCTTCACCATTAGCATTTGAGCCAGAAATTGAAAGATTAACAAGGAACAACAGAGTTCTCCATAGATCTAGTTTGCAAGCATCTACATCACAACCAGTTGTTCAAGCTCAAATCAGTTCATCAAGTTCATCAAGGTCAAGCATGGCAAATCCAGAGAATCAAGGCCAATTTCAAGGAGCAGGTCACTATGGATATCAAGAGTATCTGAATTTCGAGAATGATAGCCCTCATGGAACAAACCATGATGGGGGTTGGTTTGAAGGAGACAGTGGTGGTGCTGGAGAAGACGAGGGACAACAAAATAATTGGGATCACCATCTCAATCAAGGTGGGGGGCAAGGCCAAGGTCAACCACAATGGAATTATAACCCCGTTTTTCAAGCACAACCACAAAACCAACAATTTGGGGTTTTCAATCATGGGGTCCAAGGTGGACAAGGATTCCAAGGTCAACAAGGAGTCCAAGGTGGACAAGGATTCCAAGGTCAACAAGGATTTCAAGGAGGACAAGGTCAAAGAATTATGGGAGTTGATAGTCATTTTCGACCGGCTATTCACTGGAATCCATCGTCGGTAGTGCCACCTCACCAAAATGGAAGGCAATTCGAGATCCGTCCTCAATACCTTTCCATCATTCCAACATTTAGAGGTTTTGCATCCGATGAACCTTACTCTCATCTCTACGAGTTTGCAGCTATTTGTAGCACCATTGGAAGCCAAGGTTTCACACATGATGAGGTAAAGCTTAACCTTTTTCAATTTTCACTAAAAGATAAGGCTAAACAATGGTTTTTGACACTTCCACCGGGTAGTATCCGTACATGGGATGAGATGCAACAAGCATTTCTTGATGAGTACTACCCGATGGGAAAGACTAGTGATGCTCGAATTGCAATAAAATCTTTTTCTCAACAATCTGGTGAAGCCTTTCACGAGGCTCTTACCCGTTTTAAAGAAATGCTTCGATTGTGTCCACATCACGGGTTTGAGAAATGGGAATTGGTCAAAACTTTTTATGATGGTTTGCTTCCCGATTCAAATCAAATGGGTTTCTCAAGTAGTGGTGGATATTTTCTAACCCACCATGAAGATTATGCATGGGATTTTCTAGAAAATCTAAGCAAAGGCTCAAAAACTCAAGCATCTGCAAATCGGAGAGCAAAACCGGCTAGTGTCAAGTCGGTAAATGATCATGCTCAAAATGATAGATTTAACTCTTTAGAGCAGAAAATGGATTTAATATGCCAAAGTTTGGGAAAGGATGTTTCTTCTGTTTCGCAGGAATACGAATTGTGTGCTGCTTGTGGTGACATGGGACATGTGGCGTTGACATGTCCTATGAACTTGGGAAAAAGTGAAGAGGTGAATCAAGTGTACGGTGACAAGAAACATTTTAACATGAACTAGAACACCTATCACTCAAGGCTGAGAAATCATCCACTTTTCAGCTATGGCAATGCTTCAAATCAAATGAATCCCAACTTTCAAGGGTCAAGTCAGCAAGGCGGTCAACATCAATATCAAAACCGTCAACAAAATCTCCAAGGGAACTTCCAAAGGCCTTTCAATCAAGGAAATCAATTCCAAGGCAATTACCAAAGCAATCAAGGAAATTTTCAAGGCAACCAAGGGGGTTTTCAAGGGAATCAACAAAGAAACTATCAACAAGGAGCCCCTCAAAATCAAGGCCAATTTCAAAATGCTCAACAAGGAGGCTCTTCATCTAGTGATCCAACAGTGAACACAAAGTTGGATGAGATCATGGGAATTCTAAAAGGGGTAGTTCAAAAGCAAGAGATCTCGGATAAGACGGTAGGTGCATTGACTAAGCAAATGGGTCAATTGGCCGAGGAAATATCCACACGAGATATGGGGATACTACCAAGTGACACAAAGATCAACCCTCAACATCAAGGGTCTAGTTCAAAATCCACAAGACATGTGCCAATCAATGCTGTAAGTCTTCTTCAAAGTGGTAAAACATATGATAACAAAGTTGTTCCTCCACCACCATTCATTGAAGGGGTGGTGGAAGATGATAGTTCCGAGGAGGAAATTGAGGTGGAACAAGATTTTAAAAAATGTACATCAAGTAAAGATTGTGAAAAATTTAAAGATGAAAAATCAATTTTGCAAGATTCTAGATATGCTAAGGAAAAGGGTGTGGAGGATAATACCATCTCTTACCCCTCGGCATTGCTAAAACAACCTAAAAAATCATCTTCAAAGAAAAGCCCACAACAAGATGAAATTTGGGAAACATTTAAGCAAGTAAAAATTAACTTGCCTTTACTTGATGCAATTAAACAAGTTTCATCTTATGCTCTTTTTTATCAAAGACCTTTGCACCCAAAAGCGACAACAAAAGCTTCCTAAAAAGCTCGATCTTACCGCTCACGTGAGTGCCGTGTTGTCAAGTACTCTCCCACCAAAGCTTAAGGATCCGGGTGCACCGTTGATTTCTATTCAAATTGGTGATTTTAAAATAAATCGTGCACTTTTGGATCTTGGGGCGAGTGTTAACATTCTCCCTGGAAGTTTATATGATCAACATGATTTCGGTCCTTTACAAAAAACCGACACCACCGTGGTGTTGGCAGATTTATCACTTAAACTTCCGAGAAGGGTGTTAACCGATGTGATTGTTAAGGTGGAAGAGTTTTATTACCCGGTTGATTTCTTAGTGCTTGATTCCGAATCAAGTTACAAAGAAAAACAACCAAATGTTATTTTGGGTAGACCATTTCTAGCAACAATTAATGCTCAAATTGGTTGTAGAGATGGGTCGGTTGATGTTACATTTGGGAATCGCAAGATGCGATTAAATGTGTTTTCAAGTAATTCTAACTCTTTAGTCGACCATTGTAACAACCAGTAAGTTTCCAGGGACTTAAAACCGATAATATATACTTATGTGTTAACTATGTTACGTAACTGTTTACTTGCAACGTGTCAACTTTATCATAATTACATTCATTTGTAATAGGAATATAGCCTTGACGTAGCCTTAATTCATGTTGTAAACAATAATTGAACATGATGACTTCTTTGCACGAAATGGTCGCTGGAACTTCAATAATTAAGCGACTAACCGAATTCATTTATTAGATTTACCAAACTATGTGGTAAACACCATACATAATCCCATCATCTTGTGGATTTATCATTATTTTCATTTATCATTTTACATCCATTTTAATCATAAACTTTGATCAACCTCTATCATTTTATGACACACATTTCATATGAAACTAATACAAACAATTTCATGATTAAATAACAACGTGTTTAGACAACGACAACTCACGTAAACCTCAATATATTCTACGTCCAAAACACTTTATTAAACTTTATTAACGTTCACGACAATTGTATTTTGCATGCATGTTATATATTTATACATGCAACGTAGGTTTTCAAAATATAAACCTATGTAATATTTTGAGTCCACCTAAGTTATCATTTTATAATTTCTAAACGTCGTGGATAACTATTTTTATAAAATGTTTCGTTACTCTCGATTCGTTTATTTATTTTATCCGTTCCGCGTAGTATTTGACCCGTCACCTTTTTCCTTCCTCTTCTCCTTTCTTCTTCGCGACCCGTCCCTCTCGTTTTTCTTCTTGACCCGGTCGGCCACGGGAGTCGAACCCGTGACCTCCCTCCTCTCCTTGCCGGTTACGAGACAACCAAACCACCACCTTGCCATCTAACTAGTTAGTTACTCTTTGTACTTGTGTTGGCCATCATTTTATGCCATTCAAATCAAAGGTAGACAACCTCTTGGCACCCTATGCATACTTTAACATTGTAGGTAAAAGTTGTCCCAAGTAAGACCAAATCCTTTAACCAATGGGTCATAGTTTCCCACCAAAAATCCCTTTCTTGTTCCCTTTAGTTGCAGCCATGTTTCACCCAACAAACACCAACATAAAACACAAGGTTACTTGCCCCTTGAACCCTTTGATTGTGTGTGAGATCCGGCCCAAGCAAGGGACTCGAACCCGTCCCTCTTTTCTCCTCTTTTTCGGTCCATACACAACAGACACACACATATTATACTTAGACTTTTATTAATCCTTTACTTACTAGATTTTTATCTACAAACCAAGACACAAACCCTCTCATCCTCTCCATCTCTCAACCTCTCTCGGATCTCTCTCTCTCTCGGTTCTATTTGGACCGAACCACACCCAAACACTAACCAAATACTCCCCTTTCTCAATTACTTTCATACTTAAGCACCTTTTACAACCTAGCCTTCATTGTTACTTTCATTTTTCAATAGAACACTCCTCTCATCTCTCTCCCTCTTCCCAAACCGTAAGTATCTCTCTCTCTGTAGATTTCTTGAGTAAACACTCATATTCTTGATGATTCATGATACTAGGAAGCAAGAACACTCAAGAACAACCCTCATCATCATCATTTTCGGCCTCTCTCACCTCCTAACAAGGTTCCATCATCATTTTTCTTAGTTAAATCTTGTTCTAACAAGTATTACTAGTATTCTTTCATAACTAGATCACTCCATTTACAAGTCTTGACTCACATTGTTGTCTAAACATCATTTTACCCCATAAAAGCTTACTTACTTGTATTTAACTTCATGTTACTCCATATATTTACCTACTAGAAACTCATGATAATATTTACTTGCATTATTATGTTCAAGATTTAGTTTGGTTAGACTTTTACACAAGTATTAGCTTAGTTTGCATTTTTAGACAATAACTTTGTATTTATCATGTGTTATGTGTAGATCTTGTAATTTTGGACCCCTTGATGCCTATGACACGTTTTTAGACTCTTATTATAGTCAAAATATGATATCTTGGACTTTAGATAAGTTACTAGTGCTTAAACTCACCATAGCAAACTTTTACATACAAAAGTACACTTTAAAAACCCTAAAAAGTGCTTTTAGCTATAGATCTGTTTTGACCAGAAAGTTTGGACTTTTAAACAGTAGGTTGTGATGGTTAAAGTGTACCTAAGACATGGCCAAAAGATCCCTTTATAAATTACTTGAATTTGGGCACAAACCGGGACTAAAACCGACACCCGACGGGCCCGGAAACACCATTTTTGTAAAGAAACTCAAACTTGGTCCAAATTAACTCATAGGGTTGTTTTAATGATGAAAACATGTTTACAAATGCTTATGGTGAAATTTAGGAACCTAACAGTGTCATTTAACGGGCAAACGGGACCAAAACGGCAAAACCGACACTAAATACACAAAACCGGTAAACTAATGCAAACCGACACTTAAAATCATTATCCACACATTTTGGACAGAAAATAATCATATTTTATTGAACTTGATTTATTTCTAACTTAAACGGATAAATATCGGGTAATCAGCGGTTACTGCGAAATCGCCCGGTTTTTTTTGCTAATTTGTCAAAATGACCAATTTTCATATAAAAACCCTCATTTTGACTTAATATTTATTTCTATAAATATTTACCTTCTTTAAATATTATTTGGGAATTTTTATATATTTTATTTAATTATAAATATATATTTTACATTATTTCCAAATAAATAACTAACCGGATATATTCCCTTGACTTTTCAAATCACTTAACCCTAAGGCTACCATGACGTTAAGACTTGACCTACCTAATTGGAGTGACATTAATGTCAACCCAATTACTTATTATATTGCATGTCTCATAATTATCTAGGCTTGCATTTCCCGTTGATCATATTTCCGACTACCGTTTCTGAATCATGTGAGTTTTCACGGCCCCTTTTTCCTTTAACTATTTTATCTTTGGGGATAATTCTTACATACATTTTTCCATGTTAGACAATTAGACCTTGTTATCATAACTGTTTCATGTACGTTTCCATTGTCCACACTTGTTATCACATGTTCATTCATGCTATAACCCAAACCCCACTATTAACTGAATCCGATTAATTATCATTTGCAAACGGTAACGTTTGAATAGATCTATTGGGTTAACGCCCCTGCTCTGATTGGTAGCTCCAATCGTGACTCCGTCTTTTGTCAAAGAGTACAAATTGTTATGTCATATCTATGCGGTACCAACCGGACAATAGGTACCAAGAGTGGGTAAACAGTCAGTTTCGGTATTCAGGGTACATGGTAACATTACCAACTAGTCTTATCAAATATTGTCAATTATTAACATTAACTGTTTTCAATTACTATTTTCATTCAACCTTTAACTGCTAGCACTTTAAACTTGTGAAACTCACCAACAATTATTTGTTGACCGTTTTCTCGTATGAATTCTCAGGTCCTTAAACTTAACTGTTGTGCATGCATCGGACCTGCTTTCTTGTTTCCTGCCTTTGCATCTTAGGACTTTTCATTTGTTTCTGGAGTATGGTTTAGCCTTTGGAGATTTTCCTGACATAACGCCTAACGGTGTCATGTCTTAAAAATCTTTTGAAACTTATGTGTTGTAAACTTAAAACTATTTACTTTTCTCATTACAATTCATCCGCTGCGTAATGATATTGGAAAAACTCCTATTTACTCCAACAATTTAACAATTTCCAAAACGGCTCTAGTTGTTGAACCATCCAGAGTACGTTCGTAACCTTGACTGTGATAACATTTTTCGCATCCCGACACAAATCTTACAGGGTGTGACAGAGTGGTATCAGAGCCATGGTTATAGAACTAGATTGCATACATAGGGTCTAGACTATAGCCCTCGTTCCGACCGTACCGCTCCACACCTAACGGTCCCCTTCGTATGCTTACCACTAGGAAGTCGGTCAAGCGTAGTAGACAACACGTTTCCGGTCTAGTTACTGAGTCTGAGCCGTCTCGCAAACGTTCCCTCTCCCCAAAGCCCGATGAGCTACCTGCTGAACCAGAGATGATGCCACCCAAGAAACGGGTGAGATTTGCTGACAGCACCTTTGAGATCGGAGAGAGCCATCCGCCACTGCTGAGACCCAGGACGTGCCACTGGCACCGCATGCTCCAGCACCTTCTGATATACCTAGCCCTGTTCTTTCTAATATCCCTGTTGACTCCCTTGTATCATCCCTTTTTGCTTGCATCGCCCGTCGTGACGATGAGATCTGCCAGCTTCATGCCACCATTCGTAGCCTTGCTCCACCTGCCACTATCACGGACCTTTCCACCCATCTTGCTGTCCTAGAGGCCCGCGTGACCTCTCAGGACCAAGCCCTTGACACCTTGCATGTTCACCTATCTGACGCCTATGGAGTCGCCGTTGAGGCCAACCAGGCCATCTGAGCTCTCGCAACCTCTACTCCTTCAGCGGAGGACTTCGCCAGCCTCATTCGCCTGTTGCTACCAGTGATTATCCAAATCCGTGACATCCTCGACATCGTTGATCGAGCACCGTTTCATTAGAGTTGTGATCTTATGGAGTGACTATTACTCTTTCATGGTATTATTATGATGTATTCGAGACTTGTATTATTGGTGAATCTGTTTTTATCACCGGACAAATGTTTATGTTGGTCTGAACAATTGTGGACAAGAATTGATTATGTTGTAACCTGTACCTTTATTTATCAACTCTGGTGTACTTTGTAATGTAATGTGTTGTTATGTTATGTTATATTGTGGTGATTGTTATGGATTTTGGCATGTCATGTTTGGTTGCATTCACTTATACTATGAATGATGTCTTACTTTATTTTATCTTATACAATTTAAAGTAGAATGTCAAGACGCGCGAATCGTGATGGTGACCCTCTCGAAACCCCAACCCTGGACGCTGCAGCCATTGAAGCCCTGATTAACCAGCGTATAGCTGATGCACTTGCGACCGCCGAAGCAGATCGAGCTTCTGCGTCAAACGGAAGGAGATCAGGATCCCCTGGTGGTAAGACTAAAGACTTTTCTTCTACGACCGGAAGATTTATGACTACAATCGTACGAATTGTATTCAAGGTTTTGAGTAACTTACAGGTGCCCGGGAATGCTCTTACAAGGATTTCATGAATTGCAAGCCCTTACACTTCAAGGGTACTGAAGGAGCAGTTGGACTCATTCGCTGGTTTGAAAAGATGGAATCTGTGTTCCGTATGTGCAACTGTCTCGATGGTTACAAGGTCAAGTACGCCACTAGCGTTTTCGGAGAAGGAGTTCTAACTTGGTGGAACTCTCATGCTGAAGCCCTCAGACAGGACCAAGCTTACGCCATGGCTTGGGACGAACTGAAACTACTCATGCGAGATGAGTACTGTCCTCGTGAGGAATTGCAACGATTGGAAGTCGAATTCTGGAACTTGGCCATGAATGGATCCGACATAGCTGCTTACACCCGTCGATTCCACGAATTGGCACACATCTGCCCTACAATGGTGACCCCTCTACACAAGAAAATCGAGAGATACATTTGGGGTCTTGCTCCCGCCATTTAGGGAAGTGTTATGGCTTCTAACCCCACAACCCTCCAATCTGCTATCCGTTTGGCTCACAATCTGACCTACCAGGCAAAACCGCCAAGGCTTGTCTTTCTCTCGCAAGGTTGTTGAATCCAAAGTTGTACCTGTATCATCTGTCCCCTCTAACCAGCTGAAATCTGACCGCAAGCGCAAACGCGGCCATGATGGAAAGAGTAAGAAATCTTTTGACCTTCCCGAGAAAACCCCTGAAGCCGTAAAGGCTTATGCTGTAACAACTCCTGCACCTGATGCAAGAAAACGTGGATACACAGGAAACCAGCCCCTGTGTGGAAAGTGTAACCTGTACCATACTCTAGATTGCAGCAATGTGTACTGCAAAGGCTGCAAGGCAAAAGGTCACATTCACCGTGATTGCCCAAATCGTTCGAACAAGACGCACCCCGTTGAAACCTGCTTCGAGTGTGGCAGCACTGGCCACTTCGGAAATGAATGCCCAAAGCTCAAACGAGAACCCGCCAGAGGAAGAGCCTTCGTGCTCAATGCTGCTGAAGCCCGTCAGGATCCCCACACCGTAACGGGTACGTTCTTACTCAATAATCATTTTGCTTTCGTTCTATTTGACACTGGTGCCGACAAAAGCTTTGTGTCTAGTGAGTTTAGAAACTATCTTAACGTCACACCAACTAGATTAGATACTAAGTACATAGTTGAACTATCCGATGGTAAACAAATCGAAACGGAAGAATCTTTTTCAAACTGCTCTTTGAACTTATCCGGTCATCCCTTCTCAATCGATCTATTGCCGGTACAATTGGGAAGTTTCGACGTAGTCGTTGGAATGGATTGGTTGACTAAAAATCGTGCCGAAATCATTTTCCATAAGAAAAGAGTCAAGATACCCCTTCCCGACGACAAAGTTCTGACAATCCAAGGAGATCGTAGTGGAACCAAGCTGGACATCATCTCGTGCATGAAAGCCCAAAAGTTTATGCGCAAAGGCTACCCTGCCCTCTTAGCTCACATTACAGCTAGTCAATCCGAGGAAAAGAAACTAAAGGACGTTCCCATCGCACGAGACTACCCTGAAGTCTTTCCCGATGATCTTCCAGGCTTGCCACCCGCCAGACAAGTGGAATTCCACATTGATCTGGTACCCGGAGCTGCACCCATTGCAAAAGCCCCTTATCGTTTAGCCCCGTCTGAAATGAAAGAATTGTCTAATCAGCTACAAGAACTACTTGACAAAGGCTTTTTAGTAGACCCAGTTTCTCTCCTTGGGGCGCTCCTGTTCTCTTCGTCAAGAAGAAGGATGGATCTTTCCGGATGTGTATCGACTACCGCGAGTTGAACAAGCTTACCGTGAAGAACCGATATCCACTCCCTCGAATCGACGACCTGTTCGACCAATTGCAAGGTTCCAGTTACTATTCAAAAATCGACCTTCGTTCTGGATATCATCAACTAAGAGTTCGTGAAGAAGACATTGCGAAGACTGCTTTTCGTACGCGCTATGGACACTACGAATTTCTCGTTATGCCCTTTGGACTAACCAACGCGCCTGCCGTCTTCATGGACTTGATGAATCGTGTCTGCAAGCCGTACCTCGATAAATGCGTTATCGTTTTCATTGACGACATCTTAGATCTATTCGCGTAGCAAGGACGAACACGAGAAGCACCTGAAACTTATTTTGGAACTGTTGAAGAACGAGAAGTTGTACGCCAAATTTTCAAAATGCGAATTCTGGTTACGAGAAGTGCATTTCCTAGGCCACGTAATCAACGCAACTGGAATCCACGTGGATCCCACAAAAATTGAAGCTATCAAGGATTGGAGTCCGCTTACCAACCCTTCCGAGATACGACAATTTCTTGGACTCGCCGGTTATTACCGAAGATTTATCGAAAACTTCTCTAGAATAGCCCAGCCGCTGACCGCCTTAACGCAAAAGGACAAGAAATTCGTTTGGGATCACAAAGCCGAACAAGCTTTTCCGAGACTGAAGCAAAAGCTGTATAACGCACCCATACTATCCTTACCAGAAGGATGTGAAGAATTCTGTGTTTACTGCGATGCCTCACACCAAGGTTTAGGCTGTGTCTTAATGCAACGAGACAAGGTCATTGCTTACGCTTCGCAACAGCTAAAAGTTCACGAGAAGAACTATACTACTCACGACTTGGAACTTGGAGCCGTCGTCTTTGCCCTTAAGATTTGGAGATACTATCTCTACGGTACTGAATGTAAAATTTATACCGACCACAAGAGTCTTCAACACATCCTAGACCAGAAGGATTTGAACATGAGACTGTTGGGTTATATAACTATTTATCAAATAAACACGAGTACGCAGCGGAATTAATCCTATGAATTAATCTAACTAACCGGATAGACAACGTGTACCTTTTTAGCTCGGCAAGAGAAGATCTTCTAGGATTTGAAGTAAATCCCTCTACGATCGCACACACGACACACCGATGTACGTATGCTAGTACTTGATCACGAACTCCTCTTGTGAAGATGGCTTGGTCGAACCACAAAAGAAATCGAACCCCTAGGGTTCTTTTCTTTTTGCCGAAAATTAGAGAGAGAATAGAGAGAGATTAGGGTTTGCACTTTATCAGATAAATGCAGCAGCTAAACCTTAAACCCATAAGGTTTATTTATAGGGTTTAGGAACTTGATAAACAAGGTAGGGTTTGGGATAGGGTCTTTACGATTTTCGGCCCTAAGGCCTATCCCAAAACCTTCTCCTAATTGTAATCCAAATTACAACTCTCTCTAATTTACAACTAACACCCCTTGTTAACAATTAACTGTTAGTTTTTAACGACTCCTCGTTAAATGTTCGTGATAAATATTAATTAACTAATTAATTAATATAAATACATTAGTGTCGAGACGTGTAACCCCGTAGGCTTAAATACTTTCCGGACATACGCTTATTAATACGTGATCATATCCCTACAGCTCCCACTTGAGCTCGTAATAATAAAGGTAATAACATTGGTTAGCGTCTAGCAACACGCCAATGCTCCCGGAAATATTTAAGTACAGTTTCTCAAAGTGTATTTAAATGGTACAGTCATTTACTATCCCTTTGTTACCGATACCGTTGTTAAATATGAATATGGATCAAGTCATTTCATACTTTAACGATTCTGTTTCTCATTCCATAACTAATTAAAGATTACCAAATTCAAATCGAGACACATCTGGATTCCATTTGGGCATGGCCATGCAAACATCTTAATTAGTCCCAATGAGGGGCCCAGTGGTATCTGCTTCAACCTTTAGGCTGAAGGAACAAATCCTCTTGACTACACGTGTCCAGTCACATACTTCACTACACTTACTGAAAATAGCCCTTTTGTACTACCTTATTCAGGATAGTTAGAACTATATCAAGTAGATGCAATCCATATATGCATGACCTGCTTGTATCTCAAGTCTAAGGATAAGTAAAGCAACCATTTACGAATTTCACTTAATGACGACGATCCATAAAGTGACAATTCGTTAGTGGGGTAGTCCGATATGCATCCTATGAATACCATGTGAGTTTGGTGGGACCATCCATTATATATTCCAAGAATATTACCAATCACTCAGATTTGTCTTAGTTTAACTATATTCCCATATAGTTAATCGACAATGGACAATTTAGAATACTTGACAAGTACTCAAGGATTAAACATGCAAATATAGGACACAATTTACTATTAAATGAAATCAAACATATCAAGTACTTTATTTCATTATATAAATAGAAATTGTTTAACATCCCTTATCCAAATACCGAACATCAGACATACATGATTTAACTGGCTAATTTAAGTCCCATGCCCTCGGCATGCCTTTCAAGCTTCGGCCTCGACAAAGCTTTCGTGAAAGGATCAGCTAAGTTAATATCTGTGTGAACTTTGAGTAATCTGATTTCACCTAGTTCGATCTGCTCACGAACATAGTGATATCTCCTGGCATAGTGTCTGGCGCCCTTCTGAACTCCAGGTTCTTTGGCAATGATTAATGCACCAGTATTATCACAGTACATATCAATAGGCAAGTTACTTGTAGGGATCACGTCAAGCCCACAAATAAACTTCCTTATCCAGACTGCCTCCATTGCAGCTTCCGAAGCAGCAATGTACTCAGACTCTGTTGCAGACATAGCAACTGTGGTTTGTTTCTTGCTTTTCCAATCCACAGCGCCTCCATTCAGAACGAAGACGTACCCAGACTGAGACTTCGTGTCATCTCTATCAGTCTGAAATCCAGCATCGCAGTATCCGGTCACTTTGAGCTCTTGATCTGGATTTCCCCCATATACCAAAAACAAATCTCTAGTAGCCCGTAGGTACTTGAGAATGGTCTTAACAGCAGTCCAGTGACTTTCACCCGGATTCTGTTGAAATCGGCTAACGATATTTTGCGCAAACGCTATATCAGGTCTAGTGCATCTCACCGCATACATTATAGAGCCTACAGCCGAAGCATAAGGGACTCTTTGCATACGCTTCACCTCATCAGGTGTAGAAGCACCTTGTTTGACCGATAGACCAAGTCCTTCCTGCATAGGTACTATACCACGCTTGGAATTCTCCATCTTGAATCGCTTCAAGATCTTATCAATATAAGCACTTTGACTTAGTCCAATCAACCGCTTAGTTCTATCTCTATAGATCTTGATTCCAAGAATGAATGCTGCTTCTCCCAAGTCTTTCATGGCAAAACACTTTCCAAGATGGGATTTTACATCTTGCAACATTGGAATGTGTTTTCCTATAATCAATATGTCATCTACATATAAGACAAGGAAAGTAACATTACTCCCACTAGCTTTGCGATATACACATGGCTCATCGGGATTCTGAACGAAACCAAACTTTTTGATTTCTTCATCAAACCGTTTATTCCAACTCCTCGATGCTTGCTTTAGTCCATAAATGGACCTTTGAAGCTTACATACTCGGTTGGGATGTTGTGGATCAATGAACCCTTCAGGTTGATCCATATAGACTTCTTCATCCAAGTAACCATTTAAGAAGGCAGTCTTAACATCCATTTGCCATATCTCAAAGTCATAGTACGCTGCTATGGCTAAGAGAATCCTAATAGCTCTTATGTCAGCTACTGGTGAAAAGGTCTCATCATAGTCAACGCCAAAACGTTGAGTATAACCTTTCGCCACAAGACGAGCTTTATAGGTGTGTACATTTCCATCCATGTCGGTCTTCTTCTTGAAGATCCATTTACTCCCAACGGTCTTCGCGTTAGGAGGAAGATCAACCAAGTTCCAAACTTGATTATCCCTCATGGATTTCATTTCCACGTTCGCAGCTTCAAGCCATTTGTCAGATTCCGGATCTGATAATGCAGCTTTGAAGTTCGGAGGCTCATCGAGATCTCCTGATACGTTCTCCTCGGATTCGACTAGACCAATCCATCTATCCGGATTACGTACGACCCTTTCGGATCTTCGAAGTGGAATCGCAACATCATCGACTTGAGGTTCATCACCTTGAACATTCCCCCCCCCCCAAGTTGATGATTGCTAGTTGTTTCAGAAGGTGACACATCTTCTAGTAGTTCTACAATTCTCCCACTGTTCTCTTGAGCTATAAAATTCTTTTCAAAGAATTCAGCATATCGAGCAACACGAACAGTATTTTCGGAAGGATTGTAAAAATAGTAACCCATTGTTTCCTTTGGGTATCCCACGAAGATGCACTTAGTAGTCCTGGGTTGTAGTTTGTCAGGCGTATCACGCTTCACAAGTGCCTCACATCCCCAGACTCTTAAGTAAGACAACACAGGGACTTCTCCATGCCACAATTGATGCGGTGTCTTTTCAACCTTCTTGGTTGGAACCATATTTAGAACGCGTACAGCGGTTTCTAGAGCAAAATCCCAAAATGATATTGGGAGAGTTGTAAGGTTCATCATCGACCTCACCATTTCTAGTAAGGTTCGATTCCTCCTCTCAGAGACTCCATTATGCTGAGGAGTGTAAGGAGGAGTAAGCTGTTGGACAATTCCACACGCTTTAAGATAATCCTTAAACTCTTGGCTTAAGTATTCTCCACCACGATCCGATCGAAGGATCTTGATGGTCTTTCCGAGTTGATTTTCTACTTCGTTCTTGAACTCTTTGAATGTTTCAAACACTTCATGTTTATGTTTAAGCAAGTAAACATAACCATAACGGCTGAAATCATCCGTGAAAGTCACGAAGTAGCTAGCACCTTTTCTTGACACATGTCTAAATGGGCCACAAACATCAGTATGAATGAGTCCAAGTAGTTCTTTAGCCCTTTGCGGCTTGTTCGGAAAGGGTTTTCTTGTCATCTTTCCTGAGATACAGGAAACGCATTTATCAAATGATTCATCATTTGATTGTAAGATCCCTTCACGTTGAAGTCTTTCAATGCGGTTTTTGCCAACATGGGCAAGACGACAGTGCCAAAGGTAGGTAGAGTCCAAACTTGTTTTGGCTCGTTTGCTAACAGTGAACATTGAATTATTTGAAACACAACCACGCATATCAATTTCATAAATGCCATCACAAGGAATAGCATCAAAATAATGAACATTATTTTTAGAAACTGAAATACCGATATTATTAAACGCATTAATAAATCCTTGGTTTTTCAACAAAGAAACTGAAATAACACCTCTAGTGATAGAAGGTGCATAATGACAATTGTCTAATACAATAAATAACCCAGAAGGCAGAATTAAATGATATTCTCCTATAGCTTCCACAGCTGCTGGCAAACCATTTCCCACGTACAACTGCAAAGCTCCAGGCTTCAGTTTCCTCCTCTTTCTAAGACCCTGTAACGAATTACAGATGTGAGTTCCACAGCCAGTGTCATACACCCATGAATCACACTTAGAAAAGGAAAATAATTCAATTGTGAAGATACCTGAAGTACTAGCCCCGCTAGTATTCTTTCTCTTCTTCATCAACTCAGCTAGATAGGTAGGACAGTTCCTCTTCCAGTGTCCAACTTCACCACAATGGTGACAGATCTGGTCTTTAGCCGGATGCTCTTTTGCGGCCGGAGGGGTTTGCTTGGTTTTAGGAACAAGCGCAACTGCCTTGCCTTTTCCCTTACCATCATTCTTGCCCTTCGCCTTTTGCGGTCGTTTAGCCTTTTGGATCTTTCCCCCTTGATCATAAGAACTTGGGGTGTTTCAGTGGCCTTCTTGGGAATCGTTTTTTCATACTCGACAAGCATAGCATGAAGCTCAGGTATAGTCTTAGTCATACTATGCATGTTGTAGTTGCGCACAAAACCCTCAAAATCCTTCGTAAGAGATTTGAGGATCATGCCAACTGCGACAGCCTGATTATACCCATAATTGAGCGATTCCAATTTGTCAAAGTAGCTCTTCATCTTGAGCACATGACTGCTGACCGATTTACCAGTTTCAAGCTTCAAGTCGTGGAGTTCCACAACTAGGTCGAACAATTCAACACCAGCTTGTTTTTCATACATCTTTTTCAGCTCTTTGATCATATCACAAGGTGTATGAAATTCGTATTGCTTCTGAAGCTCAGGAGTCATACTCGAGATCATTATGCAAGCAACCTCATCGTATCTGCTATACTCTGCATTGTAGAACGCTTTCTCTTGATCAGAAGCATTAGCAGCTGGCTCGGTCGGCCAATGATTTTCAAGGACATCGGTCCTCCGTTCAACTCTAAGGACAATCCTCAGTTGACGGTACCAGTCATTGAAGTTAGATCCATTCAGCTTTTCTCTTTCAAACATTTGACGAAAAGCATGACCAACATTGTTTTGAGGAGGGTTTGTTGCCATCTACAAAACAGATTAAGTTCAAAAATCAGTATTTTCGATAATGTTTTCCTTAATAAATTTAATTACCCAATGTTTAAACACTTTTAAACAATTAAGCTTATTAAGGCTAGGATCCAATTGACATGCCATCATTTCATCAGTTGATCTGCTAGAAATGATGCACTCAAAAGGTAAGTGACGATCAATAATTGTACTCCAAGTGCAATTCCTAGATTTTATGGGACCTACAAATAACACTTGTGAATCTTGCACCAAGTAATTTGTAGTCATGTTTCATCCCATCTTTTGCCACGGGCCAAGGGTCTCACCGCCTAGCTCGCTTTAAGTCGTCCAACTAAGAACGCACAAATTGTCCACCATTGTGTACCAATGAGTGGGAATTTGCCATGTAAATGCCATTTTACCATTGTGTACCAATGAGTAAGATGACATCCACAAGTGTCCTTTTCAAGGTGGATGGCAAAGACTTAAGTTTTGTTTGGGTCAAAACAATTTTGATGTGTGATCAAAAATGTTATGTGTGAAGATTCATGCACATCTTCACCACATAATGTGTTTATAAAATTCTTAGTTTGTCTTCCAAATCAAAAGAGCTCGGTAGCTCCATTTGCAACACACAAAGAAGCGTAGGGGTGAGGTTTGCACTTTTGCAATTAAAAACCTACCCACTTTAGGGAAGCATGGCGACCCGACTTATACCTCTCTTAGAGTGTGTTCAAATGGGTGAGCCGGTGTTTCTTTTGAGTTTTAGGACACAAATTTTATTTTATAAACAAAATCATATTTCAATAGACATTTAAGCAAATTTCGATTTTCATAAAACAAATTTGCATTAAAACCTTTTATTATGTTACAATTATCACAAATAATCACATAATCTTAGGGTTTCTAATTATCTAACATAATTTTAATTTTAATCCTCTTGATCCAAGTAACAACCATGAACGATTTGCATGAAACTTCATGGTTTTTTACTTCCATTTAACATTTAAAGTTGAAGGTACAACATGTTGTTTAAACAATTATCAAATAACAAAAACTTGGGTTTATCATTTTAGATCACAAAAATCAAATTTTAGAGCTAAAATTAGGGTTTCCGATTCGGCTAGAGGTTTTCGATCCAATCTTTAGATTTCGATCAATTTACGATATTGTTCGAAAACTAGGTTTGCGATCAGAAAAAGGTTTACGATCGAAACTTGATCGGAAACAGGTTTGCGATCAGAATCAAGGGTTTACGATCGACAACAAGGGTTTATGATCAGCAATAAAGGTTTACGCTCGGAAACTCGATCGGAAACAGGTTTGCGATCGAAATCATGGGTTTACGATCGGCAAATGGTTTACGATCGGAAACAGATTTGCGATCGGAAACTAAGGCGGGTCGTAAACGCGATCGGAAACTCTGATGGGTCGTAAACTGCGATTTTCGATCGATTAGGGTTTACGTTTTTTTTATACCAATTTGCGAAAACAATTTTCCAATTGTAAAAGACGGTTTTATATGGATCGAAAAGCTAGAATCTTGATTAGAGACTTGTTTCTAATCGAATTAGGTTACCCCCCTTCCAAGTTTTTATTCCCGGTAATTAATTAAAATCATAGGTGGCTCGTGATACCACTGTTGGGTTATATAACTATTTATCAAATAAACACGAGTACGCAGCGGAATTAATCCTATGAATTAATCTAACTAACCGGATAGACAACGTGTACCTTTTTAGCTCGACAAGAGAAGATCTTCTAGGATTTGAAGTAAATCCCTCTACGATCGCACACACGACACACCGATGTACGTATGCTAGTACTTGATCACGAACTCCTCTTGTGAAGATGGCTTGGTCGAACCACAAAAGAAATCGAACCCCTAGGGTTCTTTTCTTTTTGCCGAAAATTAGAGAGATAATAGAGAGAGATTAGGGTTTGCACTTTATCAGATAAATGCAGCAGCTAAACCTTAAACCCATAAGGTTTATTTATAGGGTTTAGGAACTTGATAAACAAGGTAGGGTTTGGGATAGGGTCTTTAGCGATTTTCGGCCCTAAGGCCTATCCCAAAACCTTCTCCTAATTGTAATCAAATTACAACTCTCTCTAATTTACAACGAACACCCCTGTTAACAATTAACTGTTAGTTTTTAACGACTCCTCGTTAAATGTTCGTGATAAATATTAATTAACCAATTAATTAATATAAATACATTAGTGTCGAGACGTGTAACCCCGTAGGCTTAAATACTTTCCGGACATACGCTTATTAATACGTGCTCATATCCCTACACTGGGGTTTCTGGCAAAAGCGAGGGTGTCGCATAAATCCTAACTGGGAAATGGCTTCCTTCACTGGGCGATCCCGGAGTGAGCGTTTACTTATAGGAATGTGTGTCTTCATAATTATCAATAAAAGATAAAGATAATGGCCTAAAGGGCATTTTGGTCATTTTGACCTTTTAAAAGAAATAAACTTAATAACTAAGTATTATTAAGTTAATAAAGAGTTAAAATAAACATAGGAAATGTTTATTATATTAAACCTTGTGTTAACGCCATACAATACGCGATTAGGTTTAATTGGAAAGCATAGCGGAGGTTTTCTCTAAATTAACTGCTTAAGAGAATAAGGTGAGTTCTATGAGCCCACTTTTAAATGCTTTAAATGTTTTAATGTTTTCGGGCTGATATACATGCAATGATATATATTCAACTGTTTACTTGAAAAGTATTTGAGATGCCTTTACTTGTTTTGTGTTGATACACATACGTGGAAAAGTTATAATACTTATAACTGTTTTAAAGTTATTATTACCTGTTATTACTTTTCGGGAAGGTTATAATAAACGGGTAATATAAAGAATGAAACTTTTAAATAAAGCTTTGAGAAATGAAAAATGTGAATGTTTGGTCTAAGCCTATGTATAGGACTAAGTGTCGGGTAAATATGATCTTATTAGCCTTGTTATGCAAGACCCATAACATTATATTTATGAAACGCTTATTTCCATATACGGGTAATGGATTGGTGTTGAAACGGTTATGAGTCCAAATACAAGAGTTATTTAAATGGACTTTTGAAAAGGATGAAAAGATTTAAAAGATTGTAAAGGTTTTAATCTAAGCAGATATTGTCTAGTGAAAAGGGAAAAAGTGGTTGTGCAACTAGAAGCGGGAAATGACGGTTCCCCGGGGTAACGACGATTACTCTATGAAAGGTTTCGGGTGGCGACGGTTGCCCGAGGAACTAACGTGGTTCCAATAGACAATGCTTAGTAGAATGAATGGTTAAATGTTTTGGTATAATTATGTTATGTCTTATACCTGATAAAGGATAAATGATTAAATGTTTTGGTATAACTCTGTTATGTTTTATACCTGATAAATGTTATAAAGAAGGGGTCGTTAGGCCCAAATGTTTGAAGTAAACCTTTCAAGGAAAGGTAAAAGTTTTAAATACTTAGAACTCACCAGCGTAAGTTGACCTTTAAAAGCATGTATGTCAGGTATTGGTGATGTTTAAAGTAGCAAGGGAAGGGCTCTAGCAAGGGCAGATTAGATGGGCAAGCTATCAGGAATGACTCGGTAGTAGACTGGCATAGCTATAGATAAGATCTAGTTATAGATTATGTTATTATCTTCCTTACTATTGTAACTCGTTATATATATAAATGAAAAGTTTTTTATTTCCGCTGCTTAGTTATCTCTGTTGTACCATGTGTTTATGAGTAAATCCGACACGTGACCCCTCCTCGAGCCAAGACTGGGAGTGGGCGTCACAACAAGGAATTAAGCAGAAACGACAACCTAAGCAGACTATATTCTTGATTCCACGACAAGCATGCGTCTGAAAGTTGGGTAATTTTCAAGTTGTCTTCTGCTCTTATTAATTATGGTTTCTCTTGGTGTAATTTCGATACACCACTATTTGTTCATACCAGTGGCGTCTTCGAGATTTTGGGTGCCCGGGGCGAGTTTTTAAAATATGCCCTTCTATATAATTTTTTGTATATAAATCAACGATAATTGTTACAAAAATGTGCCACATCCCTTATCAATTTGTGGAAGTAGTGATTTTTTTTACTTAAGTACTCATTTAATTACTTTAAATATAAGTTCAAATTTAAAAACTTAAAAATAAATATCGAATGATATATGATATATAAAGAAGAAATACTTTTTCTTATGCCCTCTTCAAAACATATGCCCTGTGCAGTCGCCCACCCTGCACACCCTCAAAGACACCTCTGGTTCATACCAGAGATTCTGTTACTAGCTTGTTATGTCTTAGTTTATGTGGATTATATGTATATATATATATATATATATATATATATATATATATATATATATATATATATATATATCATAGTTACTAGCTAGGAGTCCATTTCTCTTTGTTACTGATTAGATTAAGCGCTTACACCCTTGGTTTATGATCAAGGATTTTGGTACTCTTTCTTATTCTTTAGTAGGGATGGCAACAGGCCGGGTATGGGACGGGTAGTAGTAATCCATGCATGTCCCATACCCGAAATAAAAATTTGTCCCATACCCGGCCCATTACCCGTCGGGTATCTATCGGGTAATTACCCATCGGGTATCGGGCAAACCCACGGGTATCGGGTATACCCATTAGCTTGTCAGAAAAAACTGTTTGGATTTTAATGTAAATAAATACATATATACACAATAAAATATATCAAATCTAAAATATATTAACTACTAGGACTTAGGACTGAGAGGTCACAAGTTCAATCCATAGGCTTCCAGGTTTTACCACCCGGCCGCTTGCGGATGTGGATTCTTCCTGAAATGAGCTCAACTGGTGTAAATACTCCCGGCTTTTCCGGAGGAGGGGGGGGGGGGGGATTCGTTGGCCGTTAAAAAAATCTAAAATATATAATGTTTCATGCATATAATACCAAAATTAGTTAATGCCCGCTTTCATATTCAAAATACATATAAAGGAAATACGTTCATTTTCTAAACAATGACATTAATTGCTTCGACTTTTCATGAATATACATGTTACATTGATTTGTCATATTATTCTTACAATTGGAAAAAGTAAAAGAAAATACTATTAATAACCATCGCTAAAATAACAAATATATAATATTTAGGACTTGAAATATATATTTATATATATATATATATATATATATATATATATATATATATATATTTACCTCATAACCATCTTCATAGTCACGTTTAATCGTTTTATAATATACATTGGTTTCTTTTGAATAAGTTACTATATTTTTTTAAAGAAAATTAAACATATTTAATTATATATATAACAATGGAATTTGAAGATGAATAGTGGGGTTTTAGGTTATGTATATTGGCCACGTAAGTTTGAATCTTTGACATTTTTCACCCTTAAACTTTTACTCTTAGTTTTTTTTTTTTTAGTTTTGCATAAATTGGCTACAATAGTTTGAGACTTTGATGTCTTTTATCCTTAAACTTTTACATTTTTATAAAACGGAATAGTAAACTTTAGATTTTCATATCTAGCCACATATGTTTTATACTTCTACGCCCCTAATTATTATATTATACAATGAAATTTCATAGATGAATAGTATACTTTTGGTTTTTCAAACTTTGGTCACGTGACTTTGGTGTTTTGATGCTTTATACCCCTAAACTTTTACGATTTGTTTTTTCTTAACGAAATAGTAAACTTTTAGTTTTTATAGTTTGGCCACATATGTTTCATACTCTTACGTTTTGTACCGTTTAACTTTTAAAGTTTTTTTTATTTTAAGTTTTGTTGTCTTCTATTTTGGCCACGAAACTTTTAATTTTTCTACTTTCGTTTTTAGTATATTTTTATAGTTTTATACTTTCGCTACAAAACTTTTAAACTTTTACGTTTTATACCCTTAACGTTTTTACACTCTAACTTTTAATTTTTTTTTTGTTTTAAATTTTGTTGTCTTCTACTTTTGCCACGAAACTTTTAACTTCTATATTTTCGTTTTTAGTATACTTTTATATTTTTAAACTTTCACCACAAAACTTTTAGACTTTTACGTTTTATACCAACTTAGTATTTTTTTATAGTTTTATACTTTCACCACAAGACTTTTAAACTTTTACGTTTTATACTCCTTAATTTTTTAAACCTCTAACTTTTAAAGTTTTTTTTTGTTTTAAGTTTTTTGTCTTCTACTTTGAGCACGAAACTTTTAACTTTTCTACTTTCGCTTTTAATATACTTCTATAATTTTATACTTTCACCACGAGACTTTTAAACTTTTATATTTTATACCATTTAACTTTTTTTACTTTCGTTCAGTGTACAAACTCAACCCCGCAGCAACGCGCGGGGGAGGTAAACATCTCGTTATATACAATAAAATTTGGTGATGAATAGTAGAGTTTTTGTTTCTTTTAAATTGGTCACAAAACTTTAGGATTTTGGCAGTTTCTACCCATTAAACTTGTAAACACTTTTTTTTTACGAAATAGTAAACTTTTGGTTTTTATAGTTTAGTCACATATGTTACATACTCTTACGTTTTGTATCTTTTAACTTTTAAATTTTTTTTATTTTAAGTTTTATTGTCTTTTACTTTGGCCACGAAACTTTTAATTTTTTTACTTTCGTTTTTAGTATATTTTTATAGTTTTATACTTTCATTACAAGACTTTTAGACTTTTACGTTTTATACCCCTTAACTTTTTAACCCTCTAACTTTTAAAGTTTTTTTTGTTTGTTTTAAGTTTTGTTGCCTCATACTTTGACCACGAAACTTTTAACTTTTCTACTTTCGTTTGTAGTATACTTTTATAGTTTTATACTTTCACCAAGAGACTTTTAGACTTTTAAGTGTTATACCCCTTAACTTAGTATATTTTTATAGTTATATACTTTCATTACAAGACTTTTAGACTTTTATGTTTTATACCCCTTAACTTTTTAACCCTCTAACTTTTAAAGTTTTTTTTTTTTGTTTTAAGTTTTGTTGTCTTCTACTTTGGCCATGAAACTTTTAATTTTTCTACTTTCGTTTATAGTATATTTTTATAGTTTTATACTTTCACCACGAGACTTTTAGACTTTTCCTTGTTATACCCCTTAACTTAGTATATTTCTACTTTTGTTTATAGTATATTTGTATAGTTTTATACTTTCATCGCACGAAACACCTTGCGGTGTTTTGCACTTTATCCAAGATATGAATATGGCTTGGTCTCTCTAACATTTTTGTTACATATTACCACTCATCACCCTCTCCTTTTAACACTTTTAGGTCATTAATTCGGTTTGAAAGGGCATATTTTTTTTGAAAAGCTGCCTTTATTCAATCACCAAAAAAAGGGCACAACAGCCAGGAGCTGGAAGAAGCCCCAAACACCAAAATAAAAACAAATTACATATAACTCATGTTCTCCCAATCTATACCAACTTTGCTCCTAGAATTAAGCCAAAGAGTGCCCCAAGTTTTGATCTCACTTATGACTTTGCTAACCAAAGGCGTCGAGTTTTGGAAGCAAGCAACGTTTCGTTCTTTCCAAATGCACCAACACGCGGTTAAAATAATGGCATGAGCCACCTCTTTCTTCTTGTCGCACAGCCTGTTCTGAATACTGAGCAGATCAGCAAAAGAAAAAGCATAAATAGGAGGAATTTTCAACCATCCAGCAACCCAATTCCATACCGCCAAAGAGAACGAGCAGCACGAAAAAATGTGCAAAACTGAATCCCAACCATCAACGCAAAGTCTGCACGACATCGACTGGACAACCACCTTTCTTTTCTCCAAAGCTTCAGCCGTCGCAATCCTATTCCGATGAGCACGCCACACAAAAATATTGACCTTCATAGGGACTAAATTCGACCATTTCGTGAGGATGGGAGGATTCATCGAAGTTGGGACCGATAACATCTTCCGAATAGCCTTCGTAGAGAAGTTCCCAGCCCCGTCTTTGTTGAACGTCCAGCGGCCATTTATCTCCTCCATCCAAACCTGCATCCCTCCATTGAAACGACCAAACTCGCGGTTAACGGACAAGAAGGATATCAACAACCCTGTCATGGCATTCCTACATGGAAAAAAAGAGGTAGATCCCGGAACATGATGAATAGAGGCAATCACTTGTCTCCAAAGTCGATTTGTCTCCGTTTTAAACCGCCATAACCATTTGCAAATAAGACCCCGATTAATGTCACTGAGCTTCGAGAGACCAAGACCCCCAGCCTTAACCGGAGAACAAACAACCTCCCTTTTGATCCAGTGTATTGGCTTTCTATCACAGGAACCCCCCCACAAGAATTGAAACCGGATTTTTTCGAGAATGTCAATAACCTTTTTTGACACCTTGTAAAGAGAAAAGAAATATGTAGGCAAGCTATCAAGCACACTTTTGACAAGCACAAGACGACCGCCAAGGGAGAGATGAAAGGGCATATTAATTAAAGCTTGTATCCCATTTAGTTATGTTAGTTATAGCGCATAGTTCGAGAGGCTTCAAGCAACTTTTATTTTTTCTGTTTTGATATATTGGATTAGCAAGAAATAGAAAACAAATAAAGGACGAAGGTGAGTCACTTGTATCTCATATTAGTTAAGATTCAATATGAGACTATGAGTGGGTAATAAATCATGTAAACCGGAAAAAAAAGGAATATGCTTCATAAACCACCTTTTTGTGTTATATGTCCTAAACTTTTAAGGTGTATAGTGCTTATTACTTTTATTTATATAATACTTAATGGTTGGTGAAAGTTATTAAGCAAGCACTATCAATGGATTTCGGTGATGACCAATACTTTGCTTCCATCTTATTGTAATTGTTTTTTTTTAAAAAAAAGTTAAAGAAACATATGCTACACACACATATATGTATATGTACACACACATATATAGGATTATTTTTAAGTGTAATTATTCTAAAAAGTTTAAGAAGAGTTTTAAGGCTATTAGATCTGTTATAGATTAATGGAAGAGGTTAATTTGGCGGAGAGGCATTTTAGTCTTGGTCACTTTTATTGTTTTTGTTTTATCAAATTGTCCATTTTTTTTATTGTTCATAACTTTTATATACGACATTATTTTTTTAATTAGACCATAAAATGAACATTTTTTATCTTTAAAATGAGTACAATATAACTATATAAAAAATAAATTATGTTTTTCCAGTTTCTTGTGTCTTTCAGTCCGTCATTATGTCTTCTTTACCGTGATTTTATGTATGTGTGTGTATGCGTGTATGCGTGTCTGTATGCATGTATGTGTGTATCTATGTATGTGTGTGTGCGTGTATGCGTGTAAGTATATGTATATATATGTATATGTATATAGCATTAGGTTCAACTAAAAATGGTTTTAAATCTAAAAAGTACAAGAAGGATTCCGGGTCTGACATGTGTCCTTTTATTATTTTTAAAGAGGTATTTTAGTCATCGCGTCTTCTGTTTAGATTATTGTGTCTTATGGTTCATGTCATTTTGTAATATGCATTCATCGTTGTGTTTTACGTTTAACGTATTTCATGTTATTTTGTCATTGTTTTTTATATATTAGATAAATTATTGTTATTTTATTATTGTGTTTACATATTAGAAGTACACAATAATGTCATTTTAAAATTATGTTGTTTGGAACTAATCATTTTGTAAAAACAATATGACTATAATCTAATAAAGGAGTAGGATCAAATACAAACTCTTTTTACTGCACATACCGTAAGAACCAATAAAAAACTATCATATAGAATGTTGACATTTTTTCAATAAATATTAATTCACTAAATTTTTAAAACTAAAATAACTTTTGTATACCTTGTATTTAAAGAAAAATTAAACCCTAAAATCAAACATTTTTATTGTTAATATGTGTATAATATTGTTATATATATATCTTAAAAATATTGTACAAAGATATATTATACAATAGTGCCATTATAAAAAATACAGTGTTATTTATCTAATATAATTGTTATATACACACAGTTTTACTCTATAAATATAAAAAGTGTTATTGTCATGTTACTGTAAGTATTATAAAAAATACATAAAATTTATAATAGCTCTGTATACATATTATAATAGGACTGTTTAATTCGTAATATTTATAGCAACACGGTAATAGCACTGTATTGTTTTTAAAATAGTAATATTATAAAGTACATTTTTATATAAAAAAAGTTTAAAATGTATTTAAAACAATAATTTAGCAATACTATACACATATTAAAGATAAAAAAATGCTTGATTTTATGATGTAGCTTTTATTTAAAAAGTTATATAGTATATAATAATAATTTTAGTTTTAAAAAGTTGATGGAATTAGAATTTATTTAAAAAACCAGTTTTACTAAGTTGCCCTTATGTCTAATCATCAAAATAGTCTATATGCACTTGAATATTGGTTCTTACGGTTTCTAGAATAAAAGAAGTTTATACCAGATCCATCCCCAACTGATACGAAATAGAATTTCCTTAGAAACGTGTAGGGAACAATCTAAGCATTTAATCACGAATTTAATAGTTGGGGTTGAAGTGGTTGCAATTTTGTAATCAACGAGTAAATAATTATGATTGAAGTGGGTAGAACTAGTGTTCAATAGGGGTTTCATGTTGGGCCAAGAGTTTTTTTTTTCCGCCTATGGTGGGTTTTCTTCTGAGTGGTTGTTTTCAAATTTTGTACTCGGGGAATGGAGATGATTTAGTGGATTGGTGTCCCGTTATTGATCCAATTTTGCCGTTAAAAAAAGGGGACAGTTGCATATATCCCCTTCTAAACTTATTAAATTGCATATTTCTCAAATCATGCTTGAAGAGTATTGTATATTATGTATTGAGAACTTGTGTTTTGAGAAATATGCGATTCTGCTCCAAATGAGAAGGATATATACATAGCTTGTTTATACTACAGATCCGAGTTCATACAATTGTCTAATCATTATTATTTGATATCATGTAAATCTGCAAGGATGGTTCTTTGAACATCATAGTGGAACATGCAAATGGTACCAGGGGCGCAGCTTTTAAGGAGCAGGAGGGGGCGTCCGACCCCCCGGAAATTTTTTTGTGATGTAGGGGGTATATAATTTTCGTATAAAAAATTTCGATATACTCCGGTTTCGACCCCCCATTTACCTAAAAATTGACGTTAGGAAAAAAAATAGATCCCGACCCCCACTTGATATTTTCAAGCTTCGCCACTGAATGATACATAAGTGGAATTCCTCGATTATAATTTGTAGACCAAGAGAAATTAATGAATCATCATACAATACAATAGTGAACATAGTACATTCGAGTTGAGTTGCAGTCAAGTAGAAAGGTTAAATACAAATGTTCTTTTTGCATCTTTAATGATTCCAAAATGTCTATTTGTTAAGGGTCCATTATGCCACTAAGATAAGCGACAACTAAATATTTTAACAAGTCAATAAACTTAGAGTTTGGTATATTCTCACTTTTCATTTTTTTAAATGTAAATATTAATTAAATTTATAGATAAACGAAAGAATAAAAGGAAAGTCTACTTTAATGTAGATAAAGATTAGTTGATAAAGCACAAGTGGAGGATTATCAAAATCCACCAATTATTAGAGAGGAAATAGACAAGATGGTCCCTTGAGAAGGTAGTGAAATTACATAAGCATCCTACCTATTTACACATCATGAAATTGTTTTGAATTGGTGTTTGTAAGTTGTGACTCCACGTTTAACCACTTTTTGCTATCTTGATTAAAACGCCTGGGATATAAATAAAATTCCTAACTAAACAATGTTTTTGCTACAGTAACTACATTATTAGGTTAGTGTCACTCTTGTCCATGTGACATTTTTTTCTGGTTTTTTGGTGTGTAGTTTTTGATAGTTTGTGTAAAAGTTTTCTTTGGTTTTAGTTTTACAGGGATACTTTTTGACGTTTAGTTTTTTGTGGTTCGCATGTCTATTTTTTATATACTTGCATCATCTCCTGGCTAATTAAAAGATAGTTATATATAGGAAAATTGGACATATATAATCCTACCTATTCACCATTGGCGGATAATAATCCAACTAATTTTTTGGCCAAAAATAATCTTTCCTTTACACCCTGTTATTTTTAATAATCTTTTCCGTTAAAAAACTAACACCGTTAATGTGAAGGACTAATAATGTCATTATCTAAACTTATTTTATTTAAATAAACTTACAGGGTAAATAATGTCATTTACCCAAACTTGTTTTAATAAAAAAAATCACCGTCCGCTACAATTTCGATCCCCAATCCACCACCGCCGGAGTTACTTCCGGCGACTCCCGCACATCTTCGCCAAAGTCCTCGAACTCCCGTTCTACTCCGACGCCGATGTTTCGATCCAGGAAACCTCCGAATCGCTCAAATTCGTCGTCGATACAGACGACGATATCGGCGCCGATATCGCCGCTCACACGATTGAGATCTACCCGGCGTGACGAAAATCGTCGTCGGAGGGACGCGAGGAGTTACTGACGGCGTGAATCCGCTGGACCTGGACGTGTGGAGGTTCCGGCTGCCGCCGTCGACGCAGCCGGAGCTTGCGACAGCGTCGTTTAGCGACGGAGAGCTCGTGGTTGTTGTGCCGAAGGTTTGGCGACTCCCTGTTCTTTCTCCGACCCGCGACCAAGACAGCCTCCACCGCCACCAGTTCTTTCCCTAACCACCACCATTCCGCAACCCATTCTCCCCGCAAAACCCTAACCACCACTGCCGTACACTTGATCGGGGAAGAAGACGGGAAGTGGGGTTGGGGATATTTTTTTTAAATTAAATTAACTTTAGAAAATGACATTATTTACCCCTAAGGTTTATTTAAAAAAAAAAGTTTAGATAATGACATTATTAGTCCTCCACACTAACGGTGTTAGTTTTTTAACGGAAATGATTATTAAAAATAATAGGGTGTAAAGGAAGGATTGTTTTTGGCTAAAAAATTAGTTGGGATTATTATCCGCCAATCATGAATAGGTAGGATTATATATGTCCAATTTTCCTTATATATATTTTCTTTCATTTTATTTTAACTACTACACTTTTTATTAATCAATATCTGTATTATATTATAATACATTTGAAAATAATGAGACTATTTTCACATTAATTTTGAAGAGTTTGAGGGTAAAATTTTCAAAAAAGTCCCTGAATAAAAAATTAATAAAAAAATTTATAAAGAAATCTGATTATTTAAACGAGCAATTTCATATTTAACCTAATTCTCAAAATCATTCTTAATATATATGATTTCATATTTAATTATTTTATTAACTTCTATTAAGCCCGTAATTAAAATTCTTAAAATTATTCTTATTTTATAGACTTTTATTAAACCTTTAGATCTATATAACACTTCATAACTAATTGTACAAGCGCTTTACACTGTCTATATTAATGTGTTATGCTTCCTCACATATCGTGTTGACACACTTTTGGTTTTTTTTTTGTTACATTTTTATTAATCACTATACTTCTAATTTTCATTAGTTTAAAAGTTTTTTATTTTAATTTTTAATCTTTTTATTATTTATATTTTATATTAGACGTTTTGTTTTCATCTTGTAACTTTTTAGTTATAGCTTTCTTTTTCTAAAATTCTGAATATAACATTGTAATGCGCTATAATTATCTACATTATCTATATCTATATATATAATAAAAAAAAGTTTTTGGCATCACAAGTTGCCAAGTGGCACCACCACATTCATCTTCAATAATTTTTCCCGCCAATAAACATTTACAAGTGGATCTTCTAATTTTGGATATATATATCCACTATTTATTTATTGTAGCGAATCTTCTAATTTTGAATATATATATATAATATAGTATATTAATTTACATTTATCTATATCTATCTATACTCTATACTATATAATAATGAAAAAGTTTGGTCATAGTTTAAATAATAAAGAAAGAAACTTGACATCACCACAAAATTTTAAATTAACCCGTGTAACACACGGGGATAAAAAACTAGTTTTATATAAACAAAATACAACTTTCAACTTAATAAAAATGAGTATTTTATTCAATAATGAATAAAGGTGAATTTTTATTAAATGGAGCTTAATAAAATTAATTCTTTTATTAAATGATGAATAAAACTCAATATAATAATTATGTGCACTTATTATTTAATTGTTATCTAATTAAATGTTTTTTTCTTATTAATTTACACTTATTATTTAATTGTTTTTTATTATTCTTCTAATTGAATCAATTGATTATTTATATTACTATTTAATTATTTTTTAAATTGTGAATATTTAATTTTTTGTTTTACCCATTTCGCAAAATGATGGATGCAACAAAGTTCTCCTTTCAAAACGTTTTGTTTGTTATACTTTATTTTTTATTTCCGTCTTCTTTACATAACGTTACAACAATTCTACTATTTTGTCTACCCGCATTATCCTCACGGCAACATACGAGTTGTAAAATCTTGTTTCAATACAAATTTTATTTAAAATGAAACCGAGTCAAATATGAAGTCTTTACTTCCTTTTCTCCTATTGATTTTTCACAAGTTCATATTTTCAAATATTTGTAGTTTCATTTTCTTACTTTTTAACGCTCACTTTTACGCTCACTTTTACAGAGTAATTTTTTATAACTCCTAAATATAACCCCACTACATGTTATCTTGGTCGCGTTCCAATTACTATGCACTTAATCAGTGTCACTCTTGTAACATTGACATCGACCACCTAGCTATAGTAAATTACTTAAATAAGGGTATTTGTAATCTCTCATCACCGAATCCCATCTCGGGAGCAGGGAGTCTAATGGGCCGAACCTTATCTAGACACAAGCCTCATGGGCCGACCCATCTAGCCAAGACCCAATGGGACAACCCCATCTAAACCAATGCAAAGATGTTAAGCCCAAATTAGGATACCTACCAAATCTTTCAAACTAACCGGATACTATTACGCTACAAACCCTTTTTTTTAATGGCTAAACTATTACAAACTCCTATTCTAACCCCATAAATCACCAAATAACTATCAATGTCTGGGTTTGAACCCAGGACCTCCAGGTAGGCAAAGCCTTACCACCTCCCCCTTTAACTAGTATACATTTTTCATAACCCATGTGCTTCTCTCCCGTCGTTCCCTATATATGAACACCAAAATGTTTCCACTCAAATCCGTAACACCAAACAAAATTCCGTTTAACATCCAAATCGATTTTCAGAGATCTTTCCCATGTTAAAAACCAACCACCATCTGCCATTGCACCAAACAAGACCAACTTGACCAGAATGTTACAGCACAAAAATGTAAGGTGCCCATGGGAGTTTGGGGGCAAAAGAGATAATTACCAAAATGTGAAGGAAAACATACATTTATAGGACGGCTAAAGGAATTGCTGGAGCCATTTACAGTTGCTGGCATCGTCCTTCAACTCATTTCTCATCCTTTTCACTTCTTGCAGAGCCTGCTTGAAGTCCATTTTGTCAAGTGGCAACTCAGAAATGTCCTTTAAGAACTTGCGGGCCCGAGGAGCGCCTATGGACATATCATCTGGTTCCGATGGTTTCTTACGTTTACAACCAGCCTGTAATAGCATGATTATAAGATTTAGAGAAAACTGATGTTTATTATGATTGTTGCAGGTGGCAAAATGAAGGTGTCAAGTGTCAAAATGGGCAACTTTCAACCCATTTGACCCGTATAGTTTTTAGTGAAATCTTTTAAATTGACACGTTTAGCCCTTTATAAAGATAAAACAAAACACCAATCAACCCATTTATATGCAAATGGATCGAAATAACAAACAACTTTTGTCATGAATACTTATTACTTCCAGGTGGATATTAAGAGTAACACGATAGCAAAAAAGCAAAACCAAAAAAATATGCCGCAGTTGATGACTTTAGAATGCTTAAAAAAATAAAATACATAGAAGGCATACCTCTTGTTCAACGTCATTTGATACAATTGAAAGAGGTGAGAAATCCTCCAACTCAGCAGCTTTTTCTCTAGCAAGTGAAACAACACTTTCGGGAAAATTTGCAAACTCTGCAACATGGATGCCAAAACTCTGATCACAAGCCCCTGCTTCAACCTGAACAATCAACATCACATTAAAAACACTAACTTTTGGATCAATGGTTCATATTTTTAAAATTGAATACTCCTGAATACACATATGTAGGTTATGTAAATAAAAAATCATTTACCTCCACATGTGTAGGTTTGTAGGCAGTATAACCTACACATGTGTAAGTTATATACATAAACTAACCACCAAACAACTATTTTCTTTTAATATTAGGAGATAATTGAGAAACAATAACCATTACATTTATACCCATTTTTTTAATTTGAATTTTTTTAAGAACAAAGAGATAAATGGTACATTTTTGTTTTGCCTGTTCTAGCAATGTATTGCGTTCTCGTTTGAATGTTTGATCCCTCTTCTATGTGTATGTGTATGCAGTGTGTGTATTATTGTTTAAAGCATCAAACAACCTTGTAAAGCATAGTGAGCTTTCGGCTTGAGGAATCAATGTGTGCACTGACATGATAATTTGCTATACCAGAAGGTTGACCAGATTCCTGATGAGCTAATGCAGTCAACTCATGAAAATGAGTAGCAAATAAAGTAGGTGCTTTAATTACTTCAACCAAGTGTTCACATATAGCCCAAGCTAAACCTGCTCCCCAAAATACAAGTTAATGTAAAAATCAATGATCAAGTCAAAAGCTTAAACAAACCGTGCAAAAACCCGAGCATCACATAATGATTAAAAAACTAACCAAATCCATCGTAAGTTGATGTTCCACGACCCAACTCATCAATAATAATCAATGACTTATCAGTGGCACCTTTTAAAATCGATGCTGTCTCGAGCATTTCTTGCATAAAGGTAGAAACTCCACGTAACTAAGCACCAAATAAAAGTTATAATACTAATAATGGCGGTTTTCTACCAACAGAAAACTACATATAATAGTAAACAGGAATATTTTGACTACTTACAGACATTATAATTAATTTACTGTTTACCTGACAATCACCAGCACCAACACGAGCAAAAATACAGTCACGGATAGAAATGGTAGCTTTGTCGCAAGGAACAAAGGAACCCACTTGTGCCATAAGAATGTTCACACCAACCTGTATAAATGAACAAGAAGAATATCATAACAAGATGAAAAATGAAATAATTTGAAAATTTGTACATACAGAAGGCCATTATATTTTAATGTATCATTGCAAATGATAACATGATAAGAGTAAAAATTGAATAGGATAAAAATAGGAAAAAAGAAATTATATTAAAACAGAAAACATTTATATGATAAATGAGCTAAATACCTGTCGTATAAATGTGGATTTTCCACCCATGTTAGGCCCTGTAATAATTTGAAACCAACTCTTTCCTCTCACCTAGTGATATGTGAAAAAACAAAATAATGAACATATGTAAAAATCAATGTCATTAATAGCTTCGTGCTATTGGTGGGACTTTACTGGGTATTGTTGTATACTTGTATGTAAAAATGAATGTCAATCTTTTCAATAGCCAAAAAAGGCACAAATTGCTTTGTATCTTACAAGTTTGCAGTCGTTTGGTATAAAATTCACCCAATCTTGAGCTTCCACACATGGGTGTCTACTTCCTTCTAGTATAATATCTCCTGTATCCTGTAAATAGCAACATACAGTAAATAATATATATATTAGAAAATTAAGAAGGCTTATTACAGCTGAAATTATTACCGATGCTGTGATATCTGGCCTTGTATAAGGGGTAGGGCTGCTAGCAGCCAGGTCAGCAAAACTAAGCAAGACATCTAGCTCTGAGAGCAACTTGGCCACATCATCGAACACCTGGATCATTGACTAGTCAACAACCATTCACAAAAGACCTTACAGAAGCAAAATATATAAAAAATGCAATTACCTCAGAAAAAGTAGCTGCGGTTTTAACAACTCTAGCTACAAGCTCCTTCTGACAGCTTTTATATTCTTCTAGAACCTTCTGGTATTGATCTCCTAATTTCTTCAGCTTGGTATTTGTAAATTTCACACCATCTTTTCGGGTCTCAAGAATAATAAAATGGGTATTAAGCTTCTTCCTTACTTTTGGTTCTTCTTTCTTTGTGATTCTGAAAACATGTCCAAACTGAGTACCCTTATCCATCTTTAAAGCCTTGTCAATAGGTAGATCAAGATCCTCAGCAGTTTGTTGATGTAAATCATGTATTTTTTGTTCTAGCGATTCTTGCTCATTTTTCAGGTCTGATAAATGAGAGTCATAACCAGGTGAAATCATGTATTCTCCATTTTCAAGTTGGTCAAGGTCAACAGAAACCTCCACAAGACCAATAAACTTATTCAAGTGATCATCATTAGTCAAATAGTTGAAACGATCCATGTATCTTTCCTTAATTAGCGATGCAAACTGACCATCGTATTGTTCCATTGCACTTTTGATGTATGGAAATCTGATGCTTGACTGCACACATAAAAAACAGTTACATACATAAAAATTTTAAAAAATAAAGATGCAAATAAAAAATTAAAAATCACCTGATAAAGCTTGACAATATGTAGCAAACTAGCTTTTTGTTTCTCAATAATACGCATCATTCGTTCAATATCATGTATTCTTTTCAAATGCTGCCTTAAATCCTGACGTAAAGCAGTATCCTCGACAAATGCTTGCACCAAATCTAGTCTTGTATTAATCTCTTCGACATCCAACAAAGGTTGTTTTAACCATGTGTGTAGTAACCTTCTACCCATGCCAGCTGTACATGTTCTATTCATGAGACCAAACAGACTAAAATTCTTGTTGGCATCTGTTTTACTCTCCATCACATTCAGTGCCCTCATAGCAGCAGAGTCTAATCTCATGTAACTGTCAAGATTATACTGACTGATTGTATAATTTCCGTAGTTATTTTCATCAGAAAGTAACTCGGTATAAGACAACAACACACCTAAAGCCATAGGTGCAAACTCAAAGGCTGAAACTAGATCACGAACCGGTTCATTTGAACCTTTAATTAACCTTCCAAGATCTTGTGTTAAATCCCGTCCTTTAAACTCAGCTTTCTTTCTTTCAGTTACCATCACACTACATTTTGACATTACATCATACAATGGTTTACACTCAGGTGATTTTGTGATTTCGATAGGTAAAACACATTCTTTGCACCCGAGAGAAACCAAAGCAGACTCAACATTTGTAAAGTGATTATCATCAAGGAATTCAGTAATTCCAAGCACCCGTTTAGCAAGATCAACATAACCTAATCCAATGGTGCACCCGGTGTCACGAAAAGTTGGAAGTACAGCTACAATTACTGGTGAATCCTGCATATCGTTTTTTGCAAATAAAATGTCCTCGAAGCTGTTGAGATTACCAGGGGTTCCTCTTTTCATTAATCTCCAGTTTGACCCACTGCCCTCGTATAATTCAAGACTATGATCGGTTCTTTCCAACAAAAGATCACGAACAATTGTTTCAAACATATTTTTGCTTACACTAACACTAGATATAGCATCAGGCCCATTGCCGATTTGTTTTAAGACTGTTGTGGTATGATAATACGTATTTGCAATAAATGAAGCATTCTCTCCATGAGCCGTGAAATAATCCTGATAAGATTCATTTAAAGCATGAGATAAAGTAAAGTAATATTTAATGATGTGTTCTATATCTGTTTCATAAGATGAAAGAGGAAAAAGCTCAAAAATCAAATAATATAAGTTAAAAATTGTAGCATTTCAATCATATACTAATATCTTAATTATTTAAGAGAACAAGAAGCAACGAAAGAGAATATAATAAAGAATATGGAGTTAAGATAGAACATTAGTATATAACTAATATTAAAGAGATCTACAACGGAAATCGAGAAGTTGAAAGTTTCTTATAGTTAAAATGATGAATAGAAATTATTCAATCATCAACAACGGACTTCTATATTAATTTCCATAGTTAACTCAGATATGATCTCCAAGTCAAACATACAAAAAAGAAACAAGAAAATTTACTTTTTTCCTTAAAGAACATGGTGTATAAAACAGACATAGAATTGTATTATAGTGCACAATGTCCTCCTTCAATAGACTTAGCCTATGTATTTCAGAACAATCTTCTGTTCAGAAACACTCATTCACCTGCCTCAAATGCAGGGACAATTTTTTTTATTTTCCCAATTGAAGTGATTTGAATTTCTGGGATTAAGAAAACTATAAGAAAGGATACTTGGACATTGTTTGGTAACAGGTCCATTTTCCACTTTTGCATTTATACTAATCTACACTACACATTAGACGTTTTTAAACGTTCATGTTTTCCAGAAAACTAGTCTCAGTTTACAAATTTGGTAAAATTCACTTACAAACGTATACCTTGATTTTAGAATTTTAGATCATTAAAGTTTACAAAAACAGTTTTTGGAAAGAAAATAAAAGATGTCAACTATTTTAGTTATGAAGTAAAGTTTCAGAACTGGCATAACAGAGGTTCTATCTTAATTTTAAATGTTCAATTTACGTATTATAACTAGACAAATATGCCATACCCATTTACACTTTGTTGTCAAAACAAAAATCACATCTCTTTTCATTACAAAAAATCCAAACATAAAACACACAATCCAAGTGTTACCGACAGATTGTTGTACTTGCTAGAAATTCATACTCCAGAATTTAAATTCAAAAACAAGAAACATGTAATTACAACCGGAAATAAGATGTAAAATCCAAGCCATATGAAGCTGCTTTATTACTAATCACCTGAAAATGAATGCCAATGGTCAATTTCTAACTATCCCTCCACTAGATCCTTAATTCATCCAAGATAGGTTTAACTCATTACTTAATCAGTCTTCCAATTTCTAACATGAAAATAACAACTGAATGCAATAATTATCCTCCTATCATACAAGTCTACTTCAATCTGGAGCTTCAGCACAATCATCTCATAAATGCACAAACAATTGCTACCTTAAGGATGGCCTAATAAAACTCCCAAATAATTATCAGATTTTCCCCCCTTTGTGCATAAGTAACTACAACAAAGTATGATCAAATAAGTAACCAAATTTATAATAAACAGAGAGGGGGGGGGGGGGGGGGTACCCGTCGATCAAAAAAACGAACAGCCTTTGTATCCTGCACAACAAAATTAGGTTTCAGGCGAAATTTCTCAGCTTAATTTTAACAGTATTCAACAATTTCAAGAAGCTGTAGATAATACGAGTGGGAAACACTTACATTAGGTAATTTCTTGAAGAAGGTGAGAAACCCTTGCGCTTGTTTAGCATCTACAAAAATCGAAACACAGCAAGAGAAGACGATGAATATTCAATCAAAATCTCGAAATAATAATTAACCGTTAATAATTATATCAGTTTTTTAGATTTTTATGCGGTTTAACCGGATTGAGTGAAGAAAAAAGGGGGATAAAGGTGTTAACCTAATTTGAGCTCGGGAAGCTTGTTGTGATCCTGCAAATCTCCATCCATGTTCGATTCCTCGTGAGTAAACAGCGAAAGTAACGCGAAATATGAACTAAATTAGGGTTTTCTGAGGATTTAAGAGTCGCTATGACGCTAATTTGAGGGGAGGGTTTCGAGATATTGGGCGGGAAAGAGAGATGGCGGTAAGTGTGTGTGGAGAGAGATTTACCAGGAACATCGCGCGTGTTGTTCACGCGCTGTAGTTTGATCAGATTTGGGAATAGAGACTACGGGGCTGGGCTGTTTGTTTGTTTTTTTTTTTGTTTTTTTTTTATTTTTTTTAATAGCAAATGACTCGGTTAGTGATCTTAAAAAGTGACCCGGTCAATAAAAAAAGTAGACATGCGTTAGTAGGTTTGGACCGAGTCAGTGGTTAGTATTGATCGAATGATCGGACCCTATCAGATGAAATCACATAGGTTCACCTACTATTGAGGATAGTTTTTTTTTCTTCTCACAATGGACTACCCTTTTGTTAAATTAGATCTAGTCGGTAATCCATCTGATGATGTTTGAGATAACTGTTTAAAAGGTAGGGTCTCATTTCTAACAGCCTTAATTTGGACAGTCGGCCAACGAATTATCGAATGACAAATGGTCGTGTGAAAAGTAGGGTTTTTTCTGACACATGCTAATCTGAACGTCCGTCCAAAGAGTGATGTGGAAATATCAGGATTTAGATTGTGTGAGAATAATAGCGACTTATTTTAAAATCTATCTTTATACTTCATAACTATGTATCCATTTCTTCACCTATTTGAGATGGAAATGATAATGCAATACCATTTGAGGCTTTAAATTTTGATAGTGAGAGCATCACTAAAAGATACATGTGTGTTTATAAATCATAATGTATATCGGAGGTTTTGTTAGTGAGGATGGCAATCCATAAATATTAAGAGGCTTTAAAATCACAAAATCAATTGTTGCTCGTTAGTTTCTTAATGAGAGCGTAACTAGGAGATCGACATTAATGGCATTCATAACACTTGATAAAATGTTGTTATACATACACTTAAATTAGTAGCATGCTCAAAAGGAAAAAGCCAACTATACAATCAGGAAGTCCATGATAAAAACACGAAAATGTAATTAAGTACCGAATGATGTGCATAAACATATTCATGGAACCCTGAAAAGGTATAGTCCTTATCATTATCAGGAACAATGATATCTGGGGGACTTAAGACCTTAAGATCTTTAGTTAAAAACTGGGTGTAAACAAAATTACTTCCGGGGCTGACGACAGGGGTTTTTCTGAAAATAATCAGGTTTTCTCTATAATTGAAGATGATTATATAAAAAGGCAATGTCGTTGAACCCAAACATACCGTTAGAAAAAAAAGGAAAGATCATCCTTCACGGGGATTGATAAGGTCCTCAAAGGGAAGTTAACCAAGAACGGAATCGATGAGGTATGCTCATCTTACCAAACGATAACTGACGAGGTTTATTCAAGGATATCTATATTACCCAAATCAAACAGACTCGAATTATACATACATAATAACGAGTTGGTGATCCGTCTGTGTCTTGCTGCGGACCACCATATAAATTACGTTATATATTACATACAAAAGAGATTTTATTAAATTGTTCCTAGAACCATTTCCTAATATATAACCGTTAGTCACTATGATGTATTTTAAATCAATTATCTTTTATCATTTATTCCAATCGAAGAAAATCACTAACTTTTAATGTTTCCTTCATTAAGTTTCAAATAAGTGGATACAACTTTCAAATAACTGGATACGGAATAAAAAAGGGGGTTTGAATGTGGGGGCTGTTCTTATTTTACCAGAGGGTTTTGAATTAGCCCCTCCCGATCGTATTTCCCCCGAGATAAAAGAAAAGATGGGTAATCTGTCTTTTTAGAGCTATCGCCCCAATCAAAAAAATATTCTTGTCATAGGCCCTATTCCTGGTCAGAAATATAGTGAAATCACCTTCCCTATTCTTTCCCCGGACCCCGCCACTAAGAAAGACATTCACTTCTTAAAATATCCTATATACGTAGGTGGAAACAGGGGAAGGGGACAGATTTATCCTGACGGGAGCAAAAGTAACAATACAGTTTATAATGCTACAACATCAGGTATAGTAAGCAAAATCCTACGAAAAGAAAAGGGGGGATACGAAATAACCATAGCGGATGCATCGGATGGACGTCATATCAGGTTCACAATTTAACCACAAAACTAAAAGTAAATCTCCTTTCTTTTACGAAATGGAGTCTTTGAAACATACCTTTGAAATTCCAAACAACTTTAGAAACATAACTTGTTGTGAATAGAAATCAGAGATATGGGCTGAAAGCTTTTGTATTTAGTGGTTTATTTTGTGTTGTATTTTACAAAGATAAATGCCCATAATTTATAGGCACATTACAAGCATAAACATGGTAACACGAAATCCATTGGAGGCTGTATCTTGGCTGTAAAGATGCTGCCAGTGAGCTGTAGACTTGTCACAATTTTGACTAATCCCAAAGATTATTCTTTCACCAATAGTTTCCTTTTTAACACTCCCCCTCAAGTTGAATAGTGGAATCTCCAACATTCAACTTGACCAAGCAATCGAGAAAACTTTTTCCATTTACTGCCTTTGTCATAATATGGGCAAGCTGGTCTTTGGATCGTACGAAAGGTAGCTCAATAATTCTTGCTTCCAACTTTTCTTTGATGAAGTGTCTGTCTACTTCTACGTGCTTTGTTCGATCATGTTGGACTGGATTTTCTGAAATTTGAATGGCCGCTTCATTATCACACATGATTTGACTCACACCCTTTTGAGAAAAACCATTCTCAGTCATAAGTTTCCGTATCCACAGGACTTCTGCAAGAGCTCGATCATATCATCGACATAAATTATTAGACAAGTTACTTGATCACCTCTTCGTTTGAGGAAGAGTGTGTGATCCGAGTTACTTTGTTTATAACTGTTAGGTATTACGTGTACGCGGCTGACCCGAGGATACGGTAAGGGCACAGAAATCGATACACTACTACGGCACGGGCCTTAAGAACTTAACGGTAGATCTAATCGACTTCTAAAACAAAGATTATAATAGAGAAATATAACCGAGTAACCAAACGCAACGGAATAAATAACCGACTAATATGGTGACAATATAATCAAGAACTTGAACTAGCCAATCAAACAGTATATAACCAGTAGTCAATAAGTCAAAGTAGACAATGATATTCAGTTTACCAATCCGATGATGAAGGAGAAATAATAATCACTATTATTATTAATCAATTGAACAGAAGGTTACCTTTGAATATATATCTGATCGGGAACGGACGGAATCGCGGCGTAATAATCAACACAAGAATTCAATTAATTCTTGTAAATCAATAGAAAGCAATCCTCCTTCTGCAACAAGTTGACGTGGAGGAACAGGAGCAATCTCAAGACACACACTCCAATATATATATATATATATTATAGATTTAGATGTTCGATCAATTAATTGATGATGACGCCGACCGAACACAACAATACGCAAATGTAATATATATATAAAACGGACAAGAACACAAGGGATTAACGTGGTTCGGTCACAGTGTATGACCTACGTCCACGGGCAACGAACAGGGTTTCTCTTTTATTGATATGAGCAGCAAGATTACAAGTACAGGATTATGAAATATAAATAGGGAGGCTAGTCTAGGGTTACAATTATTTTTCTTTCTCAACAAGTTAAACAAGAAAAATAAAATGGGCCACTAAAGTTGTGTAGGTGGCCGGCCCACACAACCCTTCAATCTTCAAACCGACCCAAACCCATTTCGGGTCGAGGTACATAGCGACCGACAAGCCCAAACCCATACGGGTCGAGGCTACACCGAACCCAACAATCTCCCACTTGGAGCCTCGAAACGTCTTCACATGCTCCACCTGAATATACCTGTACAACAGTAATCTTCAGTCTTCAATGTGATTTCATTTTCTTCCACCTGTTCGTCACGCCTCCTCAACATTATTCCTGGAGACCAACTGAAGCTACACAGAGCTTCAGTTTTTCCAAAGTCACAGCTTTGGTAAACTGTTAGAGCATATTCCTATGCTAAACGTTGTGTCTCGTGTATTGTATCTAGACAAGAGCGTCTGTGTGAGTTAGTTAGTCATCTGGCCGGATCACATGATCCGCCGGACCAGTTGATACGGCGGAC
>JBCNJP010000002.1:4314200-4331968 GCA_039602395.1 Deinandra increscens subsp. villosa
TATATATATATATATATATATATATATATATATATATATATATATATATAAGGTTAGGTTCAAATGAGAACTTTTTCTTTGAGAACTTTTAGAACCAATTTGGGCCACTAATTTTCAAGGGGGGAGCATTCAAATTCATGGGGGGGTTTTCCATATATATAAACTAGTGGCTAAGATTAGTTCTTTTTAATTCTCAAACCCAATTAGTTCTCAAATGCATCCTCTCCCTATATATATATATATATATATATATATATATATCGAGTTAAAAAAAATATTTTTTTACCGATTGAATGTAGAGACCATTGAAGTTCGACAATTTCGTATTCAACTTCTTTCACTTTGAGCTTAGTTGGTCCCTAGTTCGCCCACTTGGTGTACCCATCAAACCGTCAAAGTGGGCAAGAACTTTACCCCAAAACGAATCGCGGGATTGTTGATCCGCTTTTTTGCCATTTTCGGTCCAATGAATATAAGTTTTTGTCAAATTAAGTTCTTCTCCGACGTCCAAGTTTTACATTTCGCTCTCGTCAGAAATTTACCTTTCTTTTTTGTAATCACTTGGACGTCTTCGTCCATTACCTCGATCTCCTCTTCTTCAGCCGCAAGCTCTTGTTCTTCTTCACCGACTTCTTCTTCAACTTCTTCTTCGGATTCGGAATCGATTTGACGTCTTGGCTCTCGAAATTGTGTGTTTTGGTACATGACGTTAGACGGGAATTGATGCATTTGGGAAGAATGTGGGGGATATAACTCCCCTTGAACCCCATAACGTCCGGATAGGAGATCAATGTACGATTGTTGAGAAGGATGTGGTGTGAAAAAAGCCGGTTGTGATTGGGGTGGAGGATTTGCGTTGGAGGGTTGACCGGTATTTCGAACCTTCGATTTATATTTTTTGGTGGGAGCGGTGGATTTTTTCGTGAGAGCGGGTGATTTTTTCTTTGATCGATCCATGAATAAAGAGATGTGAAACAAGAAGAAGATATGTGAAAGAAGAAGATGTGTGTAAAAATGTTATAGAATGGGATAGTATTTATAGTGGTAATTAGTAAAAAAGAAAAAAAAATATAAAAAAAAGTAGCCGTTAGTTAGGCTGTAGTGGACCCAAAAAAAAAACGGTAATATTTGCGTGGCTTGGGGCGGTTTCAAGAAACCGTGAAATTAAGAATTGTGAAGCCGCAAGTGGGAGCCATGCACACCCGGTACGGTGGCTTGTGGGAACCGCGCGGTTCATGGGGAAGCCGGCCTTGAAGCCGCTAACGATACCGCCTCCCCTTAGCAACTAAAGAGCACTTTATATTTATGGTGAAAAACAATATTGAAACAACCCAAGCAATTGATTAAGTAAAAATTTAATTGCTTTGAACGTCGATTAATGCATTTTATTTTATTTTTAATTAAAATATTTTATATATCTATGGAATTAATAATAAAGGTTGACCATATCTAAGGTATTTAAACTACATTGAAATATTAAAACTAACATTCTATTTTATACATGTATATAATTAGTTAGGGAAATATAAAACTGAAGATATTATAAAAACTAGTTGAAACGCTACTTCAACTAGCTTTTTAAAAGCTATGTTATAAGCTAACTTTTTGACATTACCAAACATGGCTTTTTAAAAAAACTAGTTTTTTTAAAAACTAAAAAGCCACGTTTGGTAACGTCAAAAAGCTAGCTGATAAGCTACTTATGGCGCGCCAAACACGACTTAACTGAACACATCAATCGGAATTTGACTTGCAAATGGTCAAAAACGTGGTTGTCTACATACTTATGTTGAATAAAAGCTGAGTTGTGTTGATTTGTAAATTATGCCTAGTTTTATAAAAATCAGATAAAATCAATATAGTGTTAAGAACCACTTAAGATGATTTTTTGGGGTTTGAAAATCTGATTTGAGTCAATTACATTCCGTCTTTAAATACAAGAAACTAGTTCTAGTAATACATGGTTACTCAAAGCAACTCGAATACACTTGTTACAAAAAGCGTAACCATAAAAATACATTGTTGTAAAATTTGGTGAAAATACACATGAGCTAGACAACAATATATTGTTGATTATAGAATTACACCTAATATTGTGTGTTCTGGCCAGTGGCGGATTTACATATAGTCCAGGGGTAGCGCCCGCTGCCCCTGAACTTTTACCCCGACGTGCTATTTTTTTTTTTTAAGTTTTTGGTTTTTCGCGACCCCTGAAACGAATTTTTCGCGACCCCTGGAAGAAATTTTATGGCTTTTACTTAAAAATATGATCAAAAGCCCCTTAAAAATATGATTAAAAGCCCGTTAACTACCTAAAAAATTTTTTCGGGGGCGCTGCCCCCGAACCCCCATTAGTCCCCGCTACCCCTGATATTCTTTCCTGATCCGCCACTAGTTCTGGCTATCTAAAATACATGTAAATGGGGTATGTAAACACTTGTAGTAACGAGTCAAAACATGTTGAAAAGTAGACAATGACTTATATTGAACTTTATCTATGTGTAAAAGAGTGTGAATTATTAGAAATAGATACTAGTGTTTGGGGTGGAATGATTGTACATGATGTGTCCTTTTTGTTGTGTGTTGGTTTGCAAATAAACTAGGTACAATAAAGCTTTGAATTCAGTAGGTGAAGTTGGTGAAAAGTGAATTAGAGCTCCTAAGGTTAAAGGTAAGTTTATCTTACAAATTCCCTGTGTTGTATAATTAGTTCACAATATTTGTATGTTAATTGATTAGCTTGTATTTGCATTCAACTAGTTTTTCTCTGTCCGTGCGTTGCAACAGGAAAAGTACAGGTAAACAAAATCAGGAATAAATAAAATCTTATAACGTGAAGATTGTAGGTGTATAAAAAAGATAATTGATAAATTTCACACATATCGGTTCTAGAAAAATTATAGCGTAAGTTGATAGCAAAAATAGTCCCAGATTAAAAATAGAAAAATCCCTCACAAACATTTCATATTACATTTGAAAATATTAAAGGTTATAAAATTGAAGATGTTTGAACAACGGGTTAAGCGGTGAAAGTTGGCCCAATATATTTTGAATTTAAAAGAAATGCATATCAAATGGTTTGAATAACGTAACAAAACAACGTTATAAAATAGAACACATTTGAACAACGCGTTATGCGGGAAAAACCTGGTTATCATATATATAAAGATTTTGAAGATGTGCTCCATCCCTTTAACAATATTAGTTCCTCACCCCCCCCCCCCCCCCCCTCCCAACAGATACCTTGAAGTGAACTGATGTGCAACACGGAGGGTCCTGGTTACTCACACGGACTGTGGTTGTAGCGTGTCGTGAGTAACATTATTTGTCATGATGAGACTCCCGGGTAACCTGTAACATCCCAAAATCCACGTCTAGGTAACTACGTATCTGATTATGTTTACCTATGTGTCTTTATTTTAAATATGTGTTAGGAAATGATATTATATAAATAAATATGTGTTTATATGATAAAAATGATGAATGGATTAAAAAATAATGATACATTAATGATTATGTGTTTTAATTGAAGATATACGTGCAAATACGTGTTTAATTCCATGTTGAAATATTGATGCATATGTATGAAATATAGTTGATAGTTAATAGGAAAGAAAATAAGTTAATACGTGATTTATACGCGTAGACACATGTTTATATTTCTCGTTATACGTGACCCGAATCTTAGAGATTATTAGAAATATGTTTGGGAAAGTTTTAGGACCTAAAATAATAATTTATGTCAAAGTTCGAGGGGTTAATATGCATTAGATAGAACTTGAAGGACTGGAAATGTAAAATTTTCAAAATATCTAAATCTGACATGAGATGCGGGCCGCATCGAGGTTCGTAGTGTGCAATGCGGGCCGCATCGACCGTGACCTGCACATGGTTACGATTTTGACAAGTTTCAGCCCCTTTTTTCACACCTAAACGTGTCATTTTCGATTCATGAGTCACTATAACACGTGTCTAAGGTCTGGGGCGGTCCTAACATGTATAAATAGCTCCCATAAGACCACAAACAAGCTGCCAATTTCGAAATCCAAACCGAAAAACCCTAAATTCGGACCAGAAACTTCACGGGTCGATTTCTCCCAAACCGTAAAGAGTTAAAGGCCGAATTTCTGCAGTCAAGCATCATTAGGTAAGGTCTAAAATAACCTCTTTCAGTTTTGGCTAAATCGATCTCTAAGTATGCTTTCTAAAACTATGCAAAAATTAGGGTTCTTGAGCTTGTTTGGGTAAAATTGAATGATCGGGTGGGAATTAGGACCTGAATTTTGGTAGGTAATCCTAAAATGATGTGTTTTAAGAAAGCCCTAAACTTTATTTCACAAAAGGAAAAGGTTTGGTATGATTTTTAGAAGCGGGTCAAAATTAGGGTTTTCTAGACATGGTTTTGATAAAATTGAATGATCGGGCTTGATTTAAGCGTTGCCATCTTTTGAAGGATATCATAAAATGATCATTATAGACAGAAGCCCTAAGTTTATTTGATAATAAAAGTGAGTTTTGATGTTAATTTGGGAATTACGTCAAAATTAGGGCTTTGGAAGATAATTGTCAAATATTGGGATGATCCATAAAGTAGTAAATGACTTGATTTTTGGTATTAGTAGCATGTTTACATATATATTAAATATATATGAGTTCAAATTTTGATAATTAATAATTAAACTACTCGGTGCAACGATTGTAGTAATTCCGCCTCATGGTCGTCAATGACGCCTACACGGCCGGTAACGATCGTCACCAAATTCCAAACCCCGTGACTATTCCTCATAGTAATTCCGCCAAATGATCGGTCATGAGGAAACACGAGCGGTAAACGTTAAGGAGCAAAGACTTGATAAAAGATATAACAAAATATGTAAAGGGGGCAAAATGGTCATTTTGACTATTAAGGGTATTAACCAATAAAGAGTTGGGTTTTGGATAATGAGGTAATTCTTAAATGTGATTTGTAACATTTAGGATGTCTTGATAGGGACATTACGTTAAAGGCATTAAGAAACTGATTCACAAGAACTTAACCCAAGAATAATAGCTTTGCAAAGCTAAGGTGAGTTCTATGAGCCCTCTTTTAAATTGTTTAAATGCTTTAAACCATTTTGGGCTGATATACATAACGTTTTGTGAAAATACTCTCAACTGTTATAATTGCTTGTTATATGTATTGGTTGTATGGTGATGAGTAGAGGAAAGATAGATTGCCATTTCGATGTTTCTAGTAGAATAGATTAAGAATGGTAATCGAGAAAAGATTGGTGAGTAAGGGACTTCTGAAACAAGAAGTTAAATAGTGTTGTCCCAATGGTGTCAAAACCAAGCGTCAAAGCTAAGCGGCGTCAAAGCCAGAAAGCGTCAAAGCTAAGCGGCGTCAAAGCCAGAAAGCGTCAAAGCTATATAGTGTCAAAACTAAAGGGACCGTTGCTACACGATGTGTTCGTAAGGCAAATAGAAACACTATTTCCCTAAGATAGCACTTAACATAGGTTAGTTCTTAATGTGCGACGAGGTTGACAAAGCAACAGAATGTTAGTCAGAAGTAGGGTATGTGAATATATGTACTTTGTGCTTTGATTGTCTAATTGCATAAATGTGTTTGATAGACCTAAGTGCCTTCGAAAGGTAAAGTTTTCCAAAAACGTAGAACTCACCAGCGTAAGCTGACTTGTTAAGTTATGTATGTCAGATGAGGCTGGACCTTCGGATAGAAAAGGGAAGGCTGAGATGTGAGCAGGAACTAGGGGGCATACACTATCAAGAGAATATCAACTGTCAAGAGAAGACATTTTGAAGACTGGCATAGATATATAGTTATCTTTTGTAATCGTCTCTCTTACGATGTAATACTTGGCGTATCAATAAAAAGTTTTTAATTTCCGCTGCTTTAGTTATCTCTGTTGTACCTTGTGTTCATGAGTAAATCCGATGCGTGACCGCTCCTAGGGCCAAGTCTGGGAGTGGGCGTCACATAACCGAATGTTTACAGTTCAAAAAAAATTAATCTATTGGGTCTTTTAATAGCTCTTGAATGGGTCAGTTTGGTTGGGTATTTTGTGGAGTTGTAAACATGAATTGGCCTAAGCCATTAATGTTCATAACATACTCGCTGCCAAATTGAAGCATGTAAAGGTTGCAATCAAAGCATGACTAGAAAAAAATCCAAGAAATAGGAAAGGCTGGGGATCTGGGATGAACTTATCAACCACTGAGAACTCATAACTAAGGAACATAACTTTTTTTGAACTGCAACAAATTTTATTTAAGCTAGCGAAAGCTAGAGAAAAGAATATTTACAACAACAAAAAAGAAAGAGCATCATTACACAAAAGAGACTAACTGATGGAATTAGAAAAGTCAATGGGTGAGCTGAAAGATCAAGAAATTATGGGCAATGGATAGGGATGAGAATACAACCTAGTTCCATGCCTAAAAATCAAAGGTGAATGGAGTGATGAACCCAACGAAATGAAAGCAGAAGTGAGGACGCTTTTATAACAGAAAACTTGAGAGCCCATCATCAAGCCCAATTTTAATTATCGAAACTTAAAGCAAATTAAAACACCAATATCTATTCTTCCTTTATTGGCTCCACAAATATCTCTTTGATTGAGTTACCGTAATTATCTCAACAAATGGCTCCATCCATCAAATTATATATGTTCCTGTTTTATTTTATTGTATTTGATGATCGAATAATGATACCAACAGTTTCCGTGCTATAGACTTCTATATGGCATCAGAGAGCGGTTGTTAATCACCCTCTAGACTAAAATTGTTAAACACATCAACCTCTTCGACACCATGACTGACGGGAAGCCCGAAACAAGCAACAAGAATGAAGTCAACATCGAAACTAACTCTCCGTTCTACATACATGCTTCAGATTTACCGAAGCTGCGAAGCAGATGCATGTGAATGACACCCTAAATGACCACACCTACACCGATTGGTCACAGGAGATGGTGAATTTTCTATTCAAAAATTTTGAAATCGAACAATATTGCGAAAACCCGGAAGTTCAAATGCTAACAATTGTGAAAGATCCATAAATATAACACTTGTTCCGCGTGACTATGGGTTGAGATGAAATAATAATGTTTGATTTAAGTAATATGTGAAAAAGTCACAACAACTGTCACCTTAATTGAGAAAAACGTGCCAAAATGGAGAAAAACCGAGATCCCGAACGCAGTCGTAAAAAATAATCAAAACCGAGTCTTCGTAATTTTGGGTCTTGAAAAACGAGCCCGGGAAAAATAATCAATGAAAATTACCAAGAAAAGTTCGTTAAAATAGTTAAATTAAGAAAAATCTGAGAAAATCCATAAAAAAAGCTTCACTTAACAGCATCCCGTTAGAGTTGACGGAATATACCAACAACTAACTAAGATTTTCAGTTGCAGTCATTAGCTAACATCAGTATTGCAACAACTTGCTTGAGTTCAGTTAGTGTTACCCGAGAAAGACCCTAAACTAACGAAATTCTCGTCAAATCGGTTAGTGTAGTTAGGGCATGAGGTATACTTCATGTGATGTGGTGTGGTGTGTTGTGGTGTTATTTTTATTAGTTTAAACAAAAAAAAAATTGATGAAAGTTTTGATCGGAGGACATCTACCACCTACCTAGTCTTCACACCGTGAAGATCTTCACGCCCATCCACCACGCCTGAGGGGGGTGGTGTTCGCGTCCCATGTCGCGCGTGATAACCCTGTTCACACGATGTATACCGGATGACCTTAGCTCAGTTAAAGAACAAGCGAAATTTTCCTACTGCTTTAATCTTGTGGCTTCCTATTGCTTTGATATTGTTTCTGGTAAATGTTTACTTTTTTGAAGAACTTCACTATGATTCATGTTAAACACAAAAGTTCGCTTAATAGTGGTTCTTTGATAGTTACACGGCCGATTTAATTAGTCTTCTCAAGGGTTTTCAAACCCTTTCTGGATCCGTCACTTTTCAGTTGCTAAAAATTTTCTGTTGAGCTTGAATGGCTACGATGATAACGTTCTGAGCCTAAATGTTGCAATTTGAAATCAGGGTCTTGAATGGCTATGATGATGATTTTCTAAGCCTATGTGTTATAGTTTCTTGATATTACTATTGGTTCATATGGTGACGAAATCAGATCTGTTTTTAGCTTGAAAGAATGGCTATGATGATTATTTCCTAAACCAAAGTGTTGCACTTACTTTAGTTTTTTCAAATTGATGTGATCAACACACTGTGTAAACCCGTACTTTCATGCCATTACAATGAATCTGCATAGGGACATCTCTGTGAATTTGTAACCGATGGGGTCCTCTAGAAAAGGGAGCAACAGTTACAATTATTGAAGCCAATGAAACTAAATCAGCCTCAATGAATTCAGTATGGCTGCTCAAAGCATTAGCTACAATGGTGCTAGATGATTCTTCCATTCATTTGATGGTTCCATAAACAAGTTCCTATAATACTTCATTTGTTGCTATGATTTCCAAGTTGTCATTGTCTTATTGCAGGTGCAGGCTCCAGAAGATCGTAGGAAGGGCAATAGGTTTGTCTATAGGTAATCTTTTAGTTACGCTTAACTGGATCTCAATCACTGCTAATTTCAAAACTTTCCTTTGTGACAGATTGGAATGCAAGCTTCTAAATCTGCCAATTTGCCAATCTGCTTTGTTATTATTTTTTCCTTTATTAATGATATAAAAATGTTAGTGATCGTTCAAATTTAACATCCTTTTTTAACCGCGTAGAAAGGGTTCAGATCGGTAGCAAGCCATCAACTTTTATTTTCCTTAACCCAGAAACCGAAAACATTCAACATTGAGAAGCAGTTAAAAATTATATACGTGAAAAATTTGTTTCAGAGATGGACATAATCCTTTGCAGTTCTTCATTGTGACAAAACAATAATGCAATATGCATGTGTTATTACTACACAAGGATGGGGTCATTGGCGAAGCTTCGACGAAAAGTTTGGGGGGCGAAAAGTCACGGATCCTAATCCCGAGGGGGACGGTTCTCATTGGAATATAATCAAAAATTAGTTATGTTTTTACAAAATTAACCATAAAAATTAGCACTACTGCCGAAAAAAACCGTGGTGGAGGGGGGGGGGGGGTCGCCCTCCTCGGTCTCCACTAAGCTTCGCCGGTGATGGGGGTTAGACCCAATTTTTTATTGTAACAAAAAAACTTCAATAGATGAAATGTGAATAATTTTAAATGGAAAATTGAAATTGTAGCAATCTAATTTATGCAATTGTAATTCAAAATACACGACAAAATCAAAGTGTGGTGGATAAGGAAACCAACTCTTTGGATGTGTAACTCGACTAGAAAATCATTAACTTAGAGGTCAACTTAAGAAGTCATAACACACCTCATATGAATTGCCACTTGCAGTCGTACTTCTTTCATGTTTGTTGCATAACTTTGAGTTTACGATATAATTATAAGCATTCATGGCAAAAGATTAGAGATCCTGAGCAAGGTATCAACACCATTTATCTCAAAGGTTAATTATATGCTTTTTATGTTTGTTTAATTACATATTTTTTTTGCTTTTATCCCGTAGTAAAAAGCTTGATAAAGACACATTCTCTTTGACTTATTGTTTGAGCTAATATGCATGTTGAGTGTCATATTATTTGCTAGGTCGTTTCCTTCTCCTTCTACCTTTGACCCTAAAATTTAATATATAATGTAGAGCTGGTATGAATAAAGCTACTGAGAGGCAGTCTAGGGTGGTGACCTCGATTTGACTGGATATTTATAGTAAGTTATTTTATTTTTAATTTTAAATACAATTATGTTAAAAAGATAACTATTGGTGAAAGAATAATCTTTGGGATTAGTCAAAATTGTGACAAGTCTATAGCTCACTGACAGCATCTTTACAGCCAAGATACAACCATGGATTTCGTGTTACCATGTTTATGCTTGTAATGTGCCTATAAATTATGGGCATTTTTTTTTGTAACAGCAAAGACTGTATAAATTAACAAAGCGAGCCGGTTAGAAAAACCTAACCGAAATGCTTTCAGCCCATATCTTTGATTTCTATTCACAACATGGCATCAGAGCCAGCTCCCATGACTGAGTTAGATAGCAACCATGTGATAATAGAAAAACTTAGCACCCAAATCCTCAATAGTCTCAGAAAAATCCTCACCCAAAACCCTAAAAAAATATTTCCCGACAACCTTAAAATGACCAGGTTAAGGCTCAGAAGATGCCGTCATCGGTCAGACCAAAGTATGACAACCAGGTTATCATCTCGAAGAGACAAACCACGGCTAAAGCACTGTCACCGTGGCAAAACCAAGCACGCTAAAAAAGAAAGGATTAACCTCGATGGAGTCCCAGGATGGTGGAATGGTGGCGAGCAAGGAAGAAAGAGCACCACCGTTGGTGGCAACGCCACTACTCCCGGCGGCGACGGTGACAATTCAGCATCCAAAAGCTTGGGCAGTGATGATGGTCTCTTTTGTCAAAGTGACGATGGAGGGCTTGTGGCTGCACAAAAAGAAAGGGGTAACAAAAAAGAAATAGGGTTTGGGAGTTTAAAACACCCATACCCTATCTCTTCTTTTAGTAACTTTCCCACTAAACCTCATACTTTATCTAATAGCCAATTTAACCCCTCAGCCTTTATAAACTCTAAATTCTTTTCTAGTAAAATTCTTGACTTGCTAGAAACTACCCCTCATGATTTTGATATTATAAGGGAAGGCTCTCGAGAAGGTAAGGAAAAATTAGGGGAGGCAAATGTGGCAAAGGAATGTGACAAAAGAAATAGAGCACGGATTTTAGATTGTGGCGCCACTGACACAATGACTTTTGAAGCCTCCGATATCATTTCTCAATCCAAACCGAGTAAGACGCATATTCAAACAGCTAATGGGGGAATTGTTACGGTAAAAGGTGGAGGAACCATTGAAATCTCTCCCACAATGAAGCTATCAAATTGTCTTTATATACCAAATTTGTCACATAAGTTGTTATCTATTAGCCACGTCATGAAAGAATTAAATTGTACGATTTTAATGCACCCAACATTTTGCATATTACAAGATATCAGGACGGGTATGATCATTGGACGGGGCACTGAACGCCATGGGTTGTATTATGTGGATGAAGTAACTCAACAAGGGACTGTGATGTTAGCTCATGGAAGTAGTGATAGAGAGGCTTGGCTTTGGCATAGAAGACTCGGACATCCATCCAGTGGGTATTTACGTCTTTTATTTCCAAATTTATCTCCTTCCAATAAAATGCTAAATTGTGAAACGTGTGTGCTAGCCAAAAGTCATAGACATACTTTCAAACCGAGTAACACTAGGGTTGATAGTCCTTTATCCTTAATTTATTCTGACGTTTGGGGCCTAGCGGAAGTTACAGGGGGACAAAACTATCGGTATTTTGTAATCTTTGTGGATGACTGCACTCGAATGACGTGGACCTATTTCTTGAAAAACAAATCTGAAGTCGTCGAAAAATTTACCATGTTTTATACCATGATCCAAACTCAATTCCACAAATACATCCAAATCCTTAGATCTGACAATGGAGGAGAATTCGTTAATGACTCCATGAAACAATTCACCCAAAATAAAGGTATTATTCACCAAACTTCTTGCCCACACACACCAGAACAAAATGGTGTCGCAGAACGAAAGAACTATATCCTTTTGGAGATAACCCGAGCAATGCTTATTGAATCTCGTGTCCCAAAATCCTTTTGGCCTGACGCAGTCGTCACAGCCACCTACCTAATCAACCGCCTACCAACTAAAGCCCTTGACCTAAAAACCCCAATCCAAGCCTTAACTGAATTCACAAAACTACCACCACCCCTCACCCTCCAACCTAGAATCTTTGGTTGCCCCGTATTTGTTCACATACCCAAGGCCAGTCGAACCAAACTAGATCCATGTGCTGAAAAATGTGTTTTTGTTGGGTATGGGGTTAACCAAAAAGGGTACCGGTGTTATAGCCCTCAAAGACGTCACATGTTCACTACTATGAATTGTGACTTCTTCGAAACCGAGTTCTTCTACACATCCCAACATAGTGGTCAGGGGGAGAAAGAGTATATTGACGCACTAAGTTGGTTGGAAAGGATACCATCATCGGAAGAAGTAGAGCACAGTCCCTCAAATGAGTCACCGACCTCCACTCAATCCAGCGTAAGTGTTATCGAACAAAGTCAACCTAACCTAACATCCGAGGTAAGTAACTCTTCTGAAAATGATAATGATGTGTCAATTGTAAGTGAAACTAATAATGCTTCAGAAGAATTAGAAGCTCCGAATGAAGAACATGATGACAATGTGGAGGAATCTTCAAAGGGATATGTTTTACCACCAATGTCAAATAGAGGAATACCTCCAAAGCGGTACACTCCAGAAAAGCAGACAAGAGGCTCAAGATATCCCATGGCAAACATAGCAAATGGAAATTTATCAGATGAGGCTAAAACATTCACCTCTTCCTTATACAAGGAAGAGATCCCAAGAACTATGGAACAAGCTCTAAGGTTGAAGAATTGGGAAGATGCTATGAAATGTGAGATGGAAGCGTTGGTGAAAAATAATACATGGGAAAAATGTTCCCTTCCGAAAAGAAAAAAACTTGTCGGATGTCGGTGGTTGTTTACCATTAAACACAAACAAGATGGAACGATTGAGAGATATAAAGCTCGCCTGGTTGCTAAAGGATACACTCAGACATATGGAATCGACTATCTAGAAACCTTCTCCCCAGTTGCCAAGATTGACACAATCAGGGTTCTCTTCTCAGTGGCTGCAAACAAAGGCTGGCCCTTACACCATTTTGACATGAAGAATGCCTTCCTACATGGTGAACTACAAGAAGAAGTGTATATGAACGTCCCTCCAGGATTCCAAGAAGACTTCAAGCCTGGAGAAGTGTGTCGGTTAAAAAGATCCCTATACGGACTCAAACAATCTTGTCACACCCCCAAATAACCACTAACGGAGTTTATACCGTTAAGGGGTGCGGCTAGACCAGGATCCACAACCATTAGTTACTAAGTTAACACTTATAACGTAACTAACGGGGTTTGTCTAACGGAAGTTAACCTTGGAATTCTCGGATGTCACATCATCCCCTTGTAATTGAAATTTTCGTCCCGAAAATTATTCTTGTGTCGTAGCGTTTGCAGCATCAGCTGTCGTCGTTGCTGGGGAAAGAAAGCAAAAGTTTTAGGGTCGTCACATCCTCCTCCTGTTAAAGGAATTTTGGTCCCCAAAATTAAATCATACCTTGGATATCCGTGGACGTTTGCTCGAACAAGTGAGGATACTTTTTCTTCATCTGATCCTCTCGCTCCCAAGTATATTCTGGTCCACGTTTTGAGTTCCATCGCACCTTGACGATCGGAATCTTGCTACGTTTGAGGGCTTTCTCCTCGCGTCCCATGATTTCTTCCGGTTGCTCAATAAATCTTAGATGTTCATCAATTTCCAATTCCTCCAACGGAATTATTTCAGTGTCTTCAGCCAGACATTTCTTTAGGTTAGAAACGTGAAACACGTTGTGAACTCCATCGAGCTCTGCAGGGAGTTGTAATCGGTAGGCCGCCGGGCCTACTTCCCCGATAATTTCAAATGGACCGATATAGCGAGGATTCAACTTTCCACGCCTTCCGAAGCGTATCACACCTTTCCAGGGAGATACCTTCAATAGCACCTTGTCGCCTACCTCGAACTTCAAGGGTTTACGGCGTTTGTCGGCATAGCTCTTTTGTCTGTCGCGTGCTGCGGCTATCCGTTTTCTGATTTGTATAATTCGTTCTGTGGTATCATGAATGATTTCCGGTCCGGTGAGTCCTTTCTCACCCGTTTCAGCCCAACACACGGGCGATCTGCATTTTCTGCCATAAAGTGCTTCAAAAGGTGCAGCACCGATACTTGAATGATAACTGTTGTTGTAGGAGAACTCCACCAACGGAAGGTGAGCTTCCCAGTCTTTACCAAAGTCGAGAACGCAAGCTCGGAGCATGTCTTCTAAAGTCTGAATAGTTCGTTCCGTCTGACCATCAGTCTGCGGGTGGTAAGCTGTACTCATATCCAGTCTGGTTCCCAGTGCTTCTTGCATAGATTGCCATAATCGGGAAGTAAATCGAGGATCTCGATCTGAGATAATAGTCTTAGGCACTCCATGACGTGCCACAATTCGGTCAATGTACAACTTAGTTAACTTATCCATATTATCACTTTCTTTCATTAGAATAAAGTGTGCAGATTTGGTTAACCGATCAATGATAACCCAAATCGCATCCGGTCGATTCGATCGATGAGGTAATCCCGTTACGAAGTCCATGGAGATATCCTCCCATTTCCATTCTGGGATCTTTGGTTGCTGTAATAGCCCAGAAGGCTTTTGGTACTCGATCTTGACTCTTGAGCACGTTAAACACTTAGCCACATATTGCGCGATGTCGGCTTTCATATTCGGCCACCAATACAATCCCTTTAAATCCTGGTACATCTTATCCGATCCAGGGTGCACCGAATATCTCGACTTGTTGGGTTCGGTGTAGCCTCGACCCGTATGGGTTTGGGCTTGTCGGTCGCTATGTATCTCGACCCGAAATGGGTTTGGGTCGGTTTGAAGATTGAAGGGTTGTGTGGGCCGGCCACCTACACAACTTTAGTGGCCCATTTTATTTTTCTTGTTTAACTTGTTGAGAAAGAAAAATAATTGTAACCCTAGACTAGCCTCCTTATTTATATTTCATAATCCTGTACTTGTAATCTTGCTGCTCATATCAATAAAAGAGAAACCCTGTTCGTTGCCCGTGGACGTAGGTCATACACTGTGACCGAACCACGTTAATCCCTTGTGTTCTTGTCCGTTTTATATATATATTACATTTGCGTATTGTTGTGTTCGGTCGGCGTCATCATCAATTAATTGATCGAACATCTAAATCTAAATATATATATATATATATATATATATATTGGAGTGAGTGTCTTGAGATTGCTCCTGTTCCTCCACGCCAACTTGTTGCAGAAGGAGGATTGCTTTCTATTGATTTACAAGAATTAATTGAATTCTTGTGTTGATTATTACGCCGCGATTCCGTCCGTTCCCGATCAGATATATAATCAAAGGTAACCTTCTGTTCAATTGATTAATAATAATTGTGATTATTATTTCTCCTTCATCATCGGATTGGTAAACTGAATATCATTGTCTACTTTGACTTATTGACTACTGGTTATATACTGTTTGATTGGCTAGTTCAAGTTCTTGATTATATTGTCACCATATTAGTCGGTTATTTATTCCGTTGCGTTTGGTTACTCGGTTATATTTCTCTATTATAATCTTTGTTTTAGAAGTCGATTAGATCTACCGTTAAGTTCTTAAGGCCCGTGCCGTACTAGTGTATCGATTTCTGTGCCCTTACCGTATCCTCGGGTCAGCCGCGTACACGTAATACCTAACAAGTGGTATCAGAGCTAGTGTTGGCTCTCATCTTTTGATCCCCGGTATTATGGCTGATGAGGGTAAAACAAAGATTGAGAAATTCGATGGAACCGACTTTGGATGGTGGAAGATGCAAATTGAAGATTTGCTATGTCAGAAGGACTTGGATGCGGCATTGACTGGAAAGAAACCGGAGAAGACGTCAGATGCAGATTGGGCTGCGTTGGATAGAAAGGCTGTGGCAGCCATCCGACTCTCGTTGTCTAAAAATGTTGCTCTCAATATATTGAAGCAGACGACAGCCAAAGGCATCATGGAGGCGCTGTCGAATATGTACGAGAAGCCATCTGCTGCAAACAGGGTGTTTCTAATTCGGGAGCTCGTTAATACGAGGATGAAAGAGGGAGGATATGTTATTAATCATATCAACAACTTCAACACTATTCTATCCCGTTTGGTGTCCGTTGACATCAAATTTGAAGATGAAGTTCAAGCCTTATTGCTGCTATCCTCGTTGCCTGATTTGGTCAGGGACTGTCACAGCAGTTAGTAGCTCGTCTGGAACTACTAAGCTATCTTTTGAAGGAGTCCGCGACTTGATTTTAGGAGAGGATGTTAGGAGGAGGGGCTCAGGTGAGTCTTCCAGTTCCTTGTTAAGCACTGAAGGTAGAGGAAGAAGGAGTGATAGGGGAGGTAACAGAGGCAGATCAAAATCTAGAAAGAGGAGCAAGTCAAGATCAAGAAAAGAAATCACTTGCTGGAATTGCAGTGAGAAAGGGCATTTCAGAAGTCAATGCCCTAAACCACAAACATCCAAAGAGAAGAAGGAAGTGAATGCTGCTACAGTTGTTTCAGATGATGAAACACTTATCTGCTGTGTTGAGGACACTGTCGAGTCTTGGATCATGGACTCTGGAGCTTCTTTCCATGCTACGTTCAGCACAAAGAAGATGAAGAACCTCAGAACAGGTAACTTTGGAAAAGTTCGTTTAGCAGATGATCAGGCTCTTGATATTACCGCGATGGGTGATATTGATTTAAAGACTTCCTTAGGAACTACATGGACACTGAAAGATGTTAGAGTTATTCCAAGATTGAAGAGGATGCTTATCTCAATTGGTAAGTTAGATGATCTGGGTTACGATGTCACATTCGGCAAAGGACAATGGAAGGTCACGAAGGGTAATTTGGTTGTTTCTCGTGGTAAGAAGATGGGTACTTTGTACATGGTTGAGGTACCGGCTGATGAGGTTAATTCAGTGGCATGTGAGCTGAGTCCATCAAGTTTATGGCATCAACGACTCGGTCACATGAGTGAGAAAGGCTTGAAGATACTGGTTGAGAAAGGAAAATTTCCTAATTTGAAAAAGGTGGAACTCGATACAGGGTTTTGTGAACCTTGTGTGCTTGGAAAGAAGAAGCGTGTCACCTTCTTAAAATCTGGAAAGACACTTAAAGCTGAGAAGCTTGAGCTGGTTCACACTGATGTGTTTGGACCGACGCCAGTATCATCATTGGGTGGCTCCAACTACTATGTCACTTTCATTGATGATGCTACACGGAAGCTTTGGGTATATTTTCTCAAAAACAAGTTCGAAGTATTCGATGTTTTTAAGAAATGGAAAGCAGCTGTGGAGTTGGAAACGAATCTGAAAGTGAAGTGTTTAAAGTCTGACAATGGTGGGGAGTACATCAGCAAGGAATTTACTAACTACTGTGCTGGGAGAGGTATAAAGATGATCAATACAGTTCCTGGTACGCCACAACAGAATGGAGTCGCAGAAAGAATAAACAGAACACTGAATGAGAGAGCTAGAGCTATGAGGTTAAATGCAGGTCTTCCAAAGACCTTCTGGGCTGATGCAGTTAACACTGCTACCTTATAAATAGAGGACCCTCAGTCCCTCTTGGCTTTAGACTTCCAGAGGAGGTTTGGACTGGAAGGGAGGTTACTCTCAAACACCTCAGAGTATTTGGATGTGATGCCTACATCGGTGTGAAAGACTTTGAGAGGGACAAGCTTCACCCTAAGGCAAAGAAGTGTACTTTCATTGGCTATGGAGATGAGAAGATGGGTTATAGGCTCTGGGATCCAGAGGCTAAGAAAGTATGCAGGACACGTGATCCTGTCTTCAATGAAGCAGGCCTTTATAAAGATAGAAAGTCTACCACACAGGGAACCGATAAAGAACATGTTGAGTTTGAAGAGACAAGCCAGAAGAATAAGAGTCATAGTTCATGTTTTGGTCAAAAATTGCACGAGGCAATCTCGTATTCCAAACTTAGAATGTGGGGTGAGGTGCCAAGA
>JBCNJP010000002.1:4332468-4446012 GCA_039602395.1 Deinandra increscens subsp. villosa
ACTTTAATTTTAGATTAAAAATGATAATCTAGGATTTATTACGGTTTATTTTGAATTAATTATGATTATGTGGATTATTTGAATATTATAAGTCTCGTAAATGTGAACCGACCAACGAAACGAATAAAATAATTCGTTTGGTTTTAAATTAGTAATTATATATGAGTTAGAGCCTTTAGAAAAGGTTATACATTCGGTTGGTGATAAATTAGAGAAAATTACGCCAATAATGAATTTGAATCGTGTAAAAACGTCACTACTTTTGGTCTCCGACCAAGTACGACGAAACTGAAAAATAGTTATACGGTTCTGAGCGTAATTTAAAATTATGAATTTTGATATAAATATTGGAATTTATCGGATTCGGAAAAATACCCGTAAAACACGACATACACTGTGTGTAACTAGAATGTTATAAAAAAATAAAAGACAAATGTGTGTGCATGTATGTAGGTCGTATATATATATATATGTATATGTACAAGTGTGTGTTACAAGTTATATTAATGGGAGGTGATGTTTTGTGTAGAAGATTTATAAAAGTTATGATTACATTTCTAATTTTTATAACCTACACATCACTTAACCAAAAGATTAATAAAAAAAAAAAAAAAATTTACACTCACCTCCCCTCTCCCTCCTATTTACGGCCCACACCCCCACCCCCCCTCACACTCATTCACCTCATTTTCACTCTCTCACTAAAAACACACACACTCCTTTGAATCTTCATATCTTCATCCACATTCAAGAACATCCTTTGAATCTTCATCCATCTTCTTCAAAGCTCAAGAACATCAAGAACACTTACTTTCTCTCTCTAGATTCAAGTAAGAAAACAACATCTAATCATCTTCTAAATCTCGAAACCCACTTCCAAATCTAAGATCCAACATCAAACTCTTGATTAGTTATGGTAGATTTGGAAGGATTAAGCTTCAACACACAAAGATTTGTGTGAAAAACCCCACCTACACACACAAAAATCGTGAAGTGTGTGTTAGTGTGTGTAAGTGTGTGTTGAACTTTGAGTTAGGGTTTGATTATCTAAAAACCCACATGCATGTAAGATCTAACTTCAAATAAAGACTTTTAAAGAAAGATCCATGAGAAATCTCAAGGTTAAAACTCAAGTTTCATGGATAAAAAAATAAAAACTAGTAAGTTAGATGATACATGCATGAGCTAAAATCTATGATTTATGTGATTTTATGTGTTAATATGATGATGATTTACTCTAGAAACTTGATAATCTTTAATCTTGGTTATATGAAAATGATATGTATAAAGGATATTAAGTTGTGAAACTCTTGGATTTTTAATAAAATCCGAAATATATATAAATATACATATATATACATGAATTTGGAATAAAAAGGTTAAATAAAATCAAGACTTGGTGTTACAATTGTAGTAATCCCGCCTCATGGTCGTCAATGACGCCTACATGGTCGGTAACGATTGTCACCACAGATAAAACCCCGTGACTATTTCTCATAGTAATTCCGCCTATAATGGTCGGTCATGAGGAAACACGAGCGGTACACGTTTAATATGTAATATATGTAAAATTGTTATATAAATGGGTAGTTTGTATATAAAATAAATAAAGATTATAAAAACCTATTAGAAGTCAGAATATTTATGGTGAAAAATAGTCAAATCTAGTAATAAAAACTTGGAGTAAATGAAATGGAGATAAAAGTAATGATTAGAATATAGACTTTTTAAGTCTTTAAATGCATTAAATGGATGGAAAATGTAAAAATATGCCTAAAAATCCGAAAAATCTGAGTTTGGACAGTATAAATGAATATTAGTAAATCAGTAAATATGAGTTATAAAAATTTTCTAGAATTTTTGGAATTTATTTAATAATTAAAATGGAATTTATATGCTTAAAATTAGCTAAAAATGCTTAAAAATAGAATAAATTGGAGAAATAATATGAAATAAATTGAGGACCTATTTTGGACAGTAGACAACTAATATAAGTGAGAATAACTAAAAACCTAGATGAAAATGGCACCCGAACCCTTAAAACGATAAAATTATACATTAAAAACGTGTAAATTAGTAAAAATAAGGTATAAAATGGGAAAATAATTGAGATCAGTAGCTAAATGACTTGGAACAGATTTATAATGTTTAGGAAACATATAAAAATGATGTGGAAATAGAAACTTAAGTATTGGAGAAAAATTGGATAAAACCCGTCACCGAAAAAGCCGTAAAAATGGGTAATTTAGCATAAAATAGAGAAAAATTAGAAAATAAGTGCTATAATGTTTGGAATGATGATAATTAAGTATAATAACTTATATTGAGCCTTAGCATAAAATTCCGTGTAGTAAAGACTAGTTTCTTTTGCTTTATTTGTTGAAATTAGTCGAATAAGGGCAAAATCGTCATTTTGCCCAAATAAATTGAAAATTCAGAATTTGTCACATTAGTTAAGTAGAATTGCCTAACTAATCTGATCCTAATAAAAATAGGACCAAGATACCTGAATTTGCTTATTTAGAAGCCAAGCTAGTACTTACAAGCAAAGGTGAGTTCACTCGAATCCCTCTTTTAATACACGTTTTTACTAAAGTTAAATTAAAGTGGGATAAAGTTAATTGGGAAAATTGAGTTGACAAATGGATGTGTGGGTATGATTAAACGTAAGTAATGGTATGGACGCTCATAAAAAGATGAGCCTGGCCAAAATTGCAAAGAGTATGGTGCAAAATTGCAAAAAGTATGGTGCAATAAGTCTGCCGTCTAGAATCATTAAAAGAAGCGTGAGAAGTATTGATAGATCTATCGGGTTGACCCCCATACCACTGATCAGTCGCTCTGGTCGCGCAACAGGGTGGTAAATACTTTCGAACATTGGTCTAGCGTTGATTTAGAGCTTAACGTTTAATTGTGCATCATAATGCCTAGCTAGCTTATGAACCATACTTGTCGCTAAACTCATTATTTGGTATAAAGTGAAATGAAATGTGGGCAAGAGAATAAGAATAAATGGAAATGTAATCAAGGGATCTATACGGTGATTGTGGAATTAAATTGTGAACTCACCAACCTTTTGGTTGACACCGTTTGTTAATGCCTTTTTTTAGGTACATGATGCTTGTCTTGAGAGATGGACCCGGTATACCAAAGACGAAGTTGTTGTGTGTTCTCTTTTGTACTTAATGTAAACGTTTTAGTAATGATGATGTAAGGGACCGTAACATGGATGACTATGTTATCCATTGATAAATAAAATGTTGTTTTTACCTTTTATTATATTACTAGTTACTAAAACGCATGGGTTACCAACTTTGAACACCGCCACGTAAGACTTCCGCTGAATTAAGAAAATTGGGGTGTGACAGAAGTTGGTATCAGAGCCTATGGTTATAGTGAACTAGAGATTTTTAAAAGAAAATTCTCGACTATAACCTAAAAGATAAAGGTTTGCAAAAAGAAAGCACAACAACGAGGTATACCGATCCACAAGACCAAAAGTTTAGTATTGTTATTATATAATGAATTATCGAACTATTAAATAATTGTTGGGTATTTATTTAGTTCGGGATAAATATGTCACAAATGCCTACCCCATAAGAAACCAATTATGGTTACCTTGATTGTGTTTATTTAGAATTAGTATTTGGTGTTTTTCTTTAGGACATTGAAACCATGAATTCGTAATATTTTGGATATAAGACGTAGGTTATTTTTGAATTGTTATAATATTACTGCTTGCAAACACTAATATGCGAAACTCTTGTCTTGTTTTTATAACAATAGATAAGTAATGGCAACCGAAGCCCGTCAAGACGCTAGTGGACCAGAAGCCGGATTACCCTCAACCACTGAGGAGTTAGCTCGCCTGATTTCACAACACGTGAATGCAGCCCTTGCACAACACAAAGATGAAACAGGACGAGGGCATGGTACCATTGAGCAGGGCTTAGGAAGCCGAACTCACGGATGTTCCTACAAGGCATTCCAAGGGTGTAACCCTCGACCTTTTAGTGGGTTGGAAGGTCCTCTAGACATCATCCGATGGATAGAGAAGATGGAATCCGTGATGGCTATTAGTGGATGTAGTTCAACCCAAAAAGTTTTGTACGCGACATGTTCATTCCGCGACGAAGCTCTATCCTGGTGGAACTCGCAAGTTCAGAGTCTCGGAGAGGAAACGGCACATCGGCTCACATGGGACGAGCTAAAGGATATGCTAATGAGAGAATATTGTCCGCGTCAGGAAATTCAGAAATTAGAGACTGAATTTTGGAACCTCAAGATGGAAGGTGCGGGAATTAGAGAATACACTTCTCGATTCATAGAATTAGCTAGACTTGTACCACGAATGGTCACGCCTGAATACGCTCGCATCGAACGTTACATTTGGGGACTAGTTCCTCAAATTAGGGGCATGGTTACGTCGGCTAAGCCAACCACCATCCAAGATGCCATTTCTCTTGCCAGGTCACTAACCGATGATGCGTTACGCGAAGGTACGCTAGGGAAGGAAAATGAGACTCAGAAATCGTCAGAAGTGCAAACTGAGCAGGAGTCTCATAATGGCAAGCGAAGTAGATCTAGGAATTCAGACCGTCGGGAAGGAAACAAGAAAGGAAAGGAATCTGGTCAGGTGTTTGCGGCTAACACCAATAAACCCAACACGAACGAGAATCAGAAACCATTATGCAAGACATGCGGAAGAAATCACGCTGGGAACTGCAAGAAGTGCACTAAATGTAACCGATTTGGTCATTGGAGCCAGGAATGCTATGCCAGGATCCCAACGGAGGAAGAACGGCGATACAGGAGGTGTTTCAATTGTGGAGAGAACGGCCACTTCAGCAGGCAATGTTCAAGGCCTCGAGAGCAGAACAATCGAGGAAAAGCATTTGAGATGAACGCAGGAGCGACTCACGAGGATCAGCAGTTGTGATCGGTACGCTCTTTGTCAACAACCATTACGCTTACGTACTATTCGACACCGGATTTGATATTAGTTTCTAAGAAATTTAGACCTCTCCTTATATTTAAAGCTAGTAAATTAAGCAATAAGTACGCGATAAAAATTAGCTAAATGGAGAGTTGTCCGTAATTATAGTCTACTCTTAGAAGGTCGTAGCTTCGAAACCGATTTAGCGCCTATAAGAATTAGGTAGCTTCGACATAATAGTTAGAATGACCTAGTTGTCCAAACACCATGCCGAGATAATAAGCTCTGAATAGTTAGTATGGTTGCCAAGCCCAAATGGTAACACACTAGCGATTCATGGCAATCAAAGCGGTGCTAGAGTAAAAGTAGTAAACGTCATGAAGATGCAAAAGATGTTATGCATTCTTAGTTAACGTTATGGATACCAAAACTAATAAGGGTGAGCTAGAAGATATTTCTGTTATTCGAACATATTTCCCAAGGATTTACCAGGATTATCTCCGGCAAGGCAAATAGAATTTAGGGTCGACCTTATCACTGGTTCTGCACCGGCCATATTCATGGATATTATGAAAAGGGAGTGCAAACCCTATTTGGATAAATTGTGATTGTCTATATTAACGACATCTTAGTCTATTCACAAACCAAGAGAGATCATAAAACTCATTTGAAATTAATCCTCGAATTGTAAAGGAAAGAGAAATTGTATGCAAAGTTTCCTAAGTATGACTTTTGGACGCGAGAAGCCCATTTTCTCGGCCACGTCACCAATGAAAAAGGCATACACATAGAACCAGCAAAGGTAGATACAGTGAAGAATTGGGAAGCACCGAAGTCTCCAACGGAAATATGACAATTTTTGGGTTTAGCAGGTTACCACAAAAGGATCATTGAGAATTTCTCTCAAATAACCCAACCTTTGACCTTGCTAACTCAAAAAGATAAGAAGTTCGACTAGACGCAGAAGCAGGGGGACGCTTTCCAAACGTTGAAGTCTAAGTTGTGTAGTGCACCATCCTATCCTTGCCCAAAGAAATGGACGAATTTGCAGTTTATTGTGATGCATCACGAATAGGTCTTGGATGCATGCTTATGCAAAAAGACAAAGTGATAACCTACGCGTCACGACAACTCAAAGTGCACGAGAAGAATTACACAACCCATGACTTAGAACTTGGGGTTGTAACGTTTACTCTAAATATTTGGAGACACTATTTGTACGATACCAAGAATGAAACCTTTGAATATTCGTGCTTTAGGATTGACAATTTAGATACGTTTGTTATGAAAGAAGACCGTTAGCATTTAGAATGGGAAACCATGTTATGCTAAAGGTTTCCCCATGGAAGGACACGATTCGATTCAGAAAGAGAGGCAAGTTAAGCCCGCGATACATTGGATCTTTCGAAAGTATGGCTCGAATTGGCCATGTGGCTTATAGGATATTGCTTCCACTTGAATTGGAATGAATACACGACGTGTTCAACGTGTCTAACCTAAAAAGTGTTGTCTGACAAAATCCTAATCTTACCCCCCAGGCGAGATTAAGATGGATGACAAGCTTTGATTTAGCAAGGAACCAATGGGTGTATAGGATTGGAAGATTCGATAGTTAAAAGGAAACCATATAAAGTTGGCGGAATTCGAAGTATGGTCCTGAGTTCACTTGGGAACGAGTGGACCAAATGGAAAAGAAATTATTCCCAACTTTTCCGTCGAAAGCAAAAAGGCACGTCTTAGGATTAAATTTCGGGACGAAATTTCTTAAACGGGGGGAGACTGTGACATCCGTCACTTTAATTTTAGATTAAAAATGATAATCTAGGATTTATTACGGTTTATTTTGAATTAATTATGATTATGTGGATTATTTGAATATTAAAGTCTCGTAAATGTGAACCGATCAACGAAACGAATAAAATAATTCGTTTGGTTTTAAATTATAATTATATATGAGTTAGAGCCTTTAGAAAAGGTTATACGTTCGATTGGTGATAAATTAGAGAAAATTACGCAATAATGAATTTGAATCGTGTAAAAACGTCACTACTTTTGGTCTCCGACCAAGTACGACGAAACTGAAAAATAGTTATACGGTTCTGAGCGTAATTTAAAATTATGAATTTTGACATAAATATTGGAATTTATCGGATTCGGAAAAATACCCGTAAAACACGACATACACTGTGTGTAACTAGAATGTTATAAAAAAATAAAAGACAAATGTGTGTGCATGTATGTAGGTCGTATATATATATATATGTATATGTACAAGTGTGTGTTACAAGTTATATTAATGGGAGGTGATGTTTTGTGTAGAAGATTTATAAAAGTTATGATTACATTTCTAATTTTTATAACCTACACATCACTTAACCAAAAGATTAATAAATAAAAAAAAAAATTTACACTCACCTCCCCTCTCCCTCCTATTTACGGCCCACACCCCCCCTCACACTCATTCACCTCATTTTCACTCTCTCACTAAAAACACACACACTCCTTTGAATCTTCATATCTTCATCCACATTCAAGAACATCCTTTGAATCTTCATCCATCTTCTTCAAAGCTCAAGAACATCAAGAACACTTACTTTCTCTCTCTAGATTCAAGTAAGAAAACAACATCTAATCATCTTCTAAATCTCGAAACCCACTTCCAAATCTAAGATCCAACATCAAACTCTTGATTATTTATGGTAGATTTGGAAGGATTAAGCTTCAACACACAAAGATTTGTGTGAAAAACCCCACCTACACACACAAAAATCGTGAAGTGTGTGTTAGTGTGTGTAAGTGTGTGTTGAACTTTGAGTTAGGGTTTGATTATCTAAAAACCCACATGCATGTAAGATCTAACTTCAAATAAAGACTTTTAAAGAAAGATCCATGAGAAATCTCAAGGTTAAAACTCAAGTTTCATGGATAAAAATAAAAACTAGTAAGTTAGATGATACATGCATGAGCTAAAATCTATGATTTATGTGATTTTATGTGTTAATATGATGATGAATTACTCTAGAAACTTGATAATCTTTAATCTTGGTTATATGAAAATGATATGTATAAAGGATATTAAGTTGTGAAACTCTTGGATTTTTAATAAATTCCGAAATATATATATACATATTATACATGAATTTGGAATAAAAAGGTTAAATAAAATCAAGACTTGGTGTTACAATTGTAGTAATCCCGCCTCATGGTCGTCAATGACGCCTACATGGTCGGTAACGATTGTCACCACAATAAAACCCCGTGACTATTTCTCATAGTAATTCCGCCTATAATGGTCGGTCATGAGGAAACACGAGCGGTACACGTTTAATATGTAATATTGTAAAATTGTTATATAAATGGGTAGTTTGTATATAAAATAAATAAAGATTATAAAAACCTATTAGAAGTCAGAATATTTATGGTGAAAAATAGGCAAATCTAGTAATAAAAACTTGGAGTAAAGAAATGGAGATAAAAGTAATGATTAGAATATGACTTTTTAAGTCTTTAATGCATTAAATGGATGGAAATTGTAAAAAATACCTAAAAATCCGAAAAATCTGGTTTGGTCAGTAAAAGAATATTAGTAAACAGTAAATATGAGTTATAAAAATTTTCTAGAATTTTTGGAATTTATTTAATAATTAAAATGGAATTTATATGCTTAAAATTAGCTAAAAATGCTTAAAAATAGAATAAATTGGAGAAATAATATGAAATAAATTGAGGACCTATTTTGGACAGTAGACAACTAATATAAGTGAGAATAACTAAAAACCTAGATGAAAATGGCACCCGAACCCTTAAAACGATAAAATTATACATTAAAAACGTGTAAATTAGTAAAAATAAGGTATAAAATGGGAAAATAATTGAGATCAGTAGCTAAATGACTTGGAACAGATTTATAATGTTTAGGAAACATATAAAAATGATGTGGAAATAGAAACTTAAGTATTGGAGAAAAATTAGATAAAACCCGTCACCGAAAAAGCCGTAAAAATGGGTAATTTAGCATAAAATAGAGAAAAATTAGAAAATAAGTGCTATAATGTTTGGAATGATGATAATTAAGTATAATAACTTATATTGAGCCTTAGCATAAAATTCCGTGAGTAAAGACTAGTTTCTTTTGCTTTATTTGTTGAAATTAGTCGAATAAGGGCAAAATCGTCATTTTGCCCAAATAAATTGAAAATTCAGAATTTGTCACATTAGTTAAGTAGAATTGCCTAACTAATCTGATCCTAATAAAAATAGGACCAAGATACCTGAATTTGCTTATTTAGAAGCCAAGCTAGTACTTACAAGCAAAGGTGAGTTCACTCGAATCCCTCTTTTAATACACGTTTTTACTAAAGTTAAATTAAAGTGGGATAAAGTTAATTGGGAAAATTGAGTTGACAAATGGATGTGTGGGTATGATTAAACGTAAGTAATGGTATGGACGCTCATAAAAAGATGAGCCTGGCCAAAATTGCAAAGAGTATGGTGCAAAATTGCAAAAAGTATGGTGCAATAAGTCTGCCGTCTAGAATCATTAAAAGAAGCGTGAGAAGTATTGATAGATCTATCGGGTTGACCCCCATACCACTGATCAGTCGCTCTGGTCGCGCAACAGGGTGGTAAATACTTTCGAACATTGGTCTAGCATTGATTTAGAGCTTAACGTTTAATTGTGCATCATAATGCCTAGCTAGCTTATGAACCATACTTGTCGCTAAACTCATTATTTGGTATAAAGTGAAATGAAATGTGGGCAAGAGAATAAGAATAAATGGAAATGTAATCAAGGGATCTATACAGTGATTGTGGAATTAAATTGTGAACTCACCAACCTTTTGGTTGACACCGTTTGTTAATGCCTTTTTTTAGGTACATGATGCTTGTCTTGAGAGATGGACCCGGTATACCAAAGACGAAGTTGTTGTGTGTTCTCTTTTGTACTTAATGTAAACGTTTTAGTAATGATGATGTAAGGGACCGTAACATGGATGACTATGTTATCCATTGATAAATAAAATGTTGTTTTTACCTTTTATTATATTACTAGTTACTAAAACGCATGGGTTACCAACTTTGAACACCGCCACGTAAGACTTCCGCTGAATTAAGAAAATTGGGGTGTGACAACACCCTCGATGATATACGTATATATACGTATATATATATATACACACTTATATTTTTATATATATCTTTTGCTATTTTGCGTTCTAGCCCCTAAAACTTTTCAACACTTATTATTTCATGTTATGGATCATATTAGGATATATTTTTACTATATTCTAAGCCTTAACATGTATATAATAGTTATAGATACGTATAATATCCTTATACGTTGATATCTTTATATAAATTACACTTTTAACCCTTCTACTTTTCCATTAGCTACTAACACACGTATTCACATGTATGTATCTATCAATTCACACATATATCATCATGTTATTTGTATAAACATATATTTATCTCATATTTTACTTTCTTTACCCATTAACTCATCCGTTTATACAAATTTCATCATTTTGGCCACTAAACACGTATTTCTAACACATGCAATTTATCTAATGCATAGTTTACCATTTTTATCAATCAAACTTACGTATTGACAATATAGATATGTATTTACTAAATATATCATGTACCTGTGAAATTGGGGTGTTACACAATGACATTAATTGCTTCGACTTTTCATGAATATACATGTTACATTGATTTGTCATGTTATTCTTACAATTGGAAAAAGTAAAAGAAAATACTATTAATAACCATCGCTAAAATAACAAATATATAATATTTAGGACTTGAAATATATATATTTATATATATATATAGGGTGTGGAACTATTAATAACCCTTGTTTGGAGCAATAACCAAATAACTCATTTGAACCACCAAAATCATGACAAGTGTCCCTCTCCCTCCTTTTCCAGAAAGGGTATTTTAGTCATTTAACTCAACCAATAAAGTACCCCCTCCATTTTAAAGCGGCTATAACTTTTTTATCCGATGTCGGTTTTTTCTAAAAAAAATACCGTTGGACTCGTCGCATTTTTATCTTTAATTCAGATGTGGTCCCGACATTTTTTGACACTTTTTTTCAAACGTCCCTACTGACATGTAATGTTACAAAAAGTAGCACTGATGCCTTTTTTGGGTAGCATCGGTGCCTTTTTTCTGTAGCATTGATGTTAATACGAACGTCTGAAAAAAAACCTTCAAAAAAATCGGGACCACATCCGAATTAAAGATAAAAAAGCGACGAGTCCAATAGTATAATTTTTATAAAAAACCGACATCGGATAAAAAAGTTATAAGCGTTTTAAAAATGAGGGGGGTACTTTTTTCTTTTGGGTAAAATACCCTTATACCCTTTCTGTTAAAAAAAAAGAAAAAAAAAGAGTGCCACATGTCACTAATCCATAGCACTTGTGTTTTCATCAAACCACTAGGATGTGGTTATTTGGTTATTGCTCCAAGGAAGGGTTATTAATTGTTCTCATTCCATATTATATATATATATATATATATATATATATATATAGGATTAGGATCATTTGAGAACTTTTTATTATTGTGAGAACCATGAGAACACTTTCTAGCCACACATTTGGAATCTAACATATTTTATTTATTTTAATTGAAAAGGGCAATAAAGTCTTTAACCTATATAACTAAAAGACAAAACTCTTTTAAAATATTATTAACTATTAAAGTATTTTAACTATTAATATCTAGATTAGTAAATATTAATTGTTTTAAATGTTTTTTAAATACTTTCTTTTATGTTTTTTATTACGTTTTTAATATTTTTTTGAAACTTATTTTTTATTGTTTTTTTAACTTTTCTTGACTTTTTTAAACGTTTTCATTTTTATTTTTTAAGAATTTTTTAAAACTTTTTATATTTTTGTTACACAATGCTTTAAGTTTGTAAGAACTAGCTACATGGTTGTAGCAAGAAAATGTGTTTGCGAAAATATGTTTGGGCATTTACCTGATAAATAATGTGTTTACGGAAAATGAGGGAGGAAAAAAATATGATATACTGATCAATGAGAAAGAAATTTAAATATTTATATGTTTTTAATATTTTACATACGTGCAACTGATCGTTACACATATGTATTTGTTTGCTACACATATGTAATTGTTCGTTACCTACATGTAACAAAATACATTAAAAAAAACTACGGAAAAAAAATTTATATAAAAAAAATAACGAGACTATAACCAAATTAAAGATAAAAAAACGTCCTATTTAATGGTGCAATTTTTTTATAAAATTATTATCGTATTAAAAGTTATTAACGATACAAAATGGAGGGGGGAAAGTAGATATTTATGTCACATCACCTTATCACTTCATCTCAATTTAAATATAAAATTACTTTAATGCCCTTTTCTAGATATTTAATAGATTTTTAAATTTTAATTTAACTTAAATAAATTCAAATTAATCTGGACCATTCATTTGAAAAGGTGGTTAAGATAAGTGGCTCATATCTGTTCTCGTGGTTCTCATAATATTTATTGGTTCTTAAAAGATCCTATCCCTATATATATATATATATATATATATATATATATATATATATATATATATATTTACCTCATAACCATCTTCATAGTCACGTTTAATCGTTTTATAATATACATTGGTTTCTTTTGAATAAGTTACTATATTTTTTTAAAGAAAATTAAACATATTTAATTATATACAATAAAATTTGGTGATGAATAGTAGAGTTTTTGTTTCTTTTAAATTGGTCACAAAACTTTAGGGTTTTGGCAGTTTCTACACATTAAACTTGTAAACACTTTTTTTTACGAAATAGTAAACTTTTGGTTTTTATAGTTTAGTCACATATGTTCCATACTCTTACGTTTTGTATCTTTTAACTTTTAAAATTTTTTTATTTTAAGTTTTATTATTGTCTTCTACTTTGGCCACGAAACTTTTAATTTTTTTACTTTCGTTTTTAGTATATTTTTATAGTTTTATACTTTCATTACAAGACTTTTAGACTTTTACGTTTTATACCCCTTAACTTTTTAACCCTCTAACTTTTAAAGTTTTTTTTGTTTGTTTTAAGTTTTGTTGCCTCATACTTTGACCACGAAACTTTTAACTTTTCTACTTTCGTTTGTAGTATACTTTTATAGTTTTATACTTTCACCAAGAGACTTTTAGACTTTTAAGTGTTATACCCCTTAACTTAGTATATTTTTATAGTTGTATACTTTCATTACAAGACTTTTAGACTTTTATGTTTTATACCCCTTAACTTTTTAACACTCTAACTTTTAAAGTTTTTTTTTTTTTGTTTTAAGTTTTGTTGTCTTCTACTTTGGCCATGAAACTTTTAATTTTTCTACTTTCGTTTATAGTATATTTTTATAGTTTTATACTTCACCACGAGACTTTTAGACTTTTACTTGTTATACCCCTTAACTTAGTATATTTCTACTTTCGTTTATAGTATATTTTTATAGTTTTATACTTTCATCGCACGAAACACCTTGCGGTGTTTTGCACTTTATCCAAGATATGAATATGGCTTGGTCTCTCTAACATTTTTGTTACATATTACCACTCATCACCCTCTCCTTTTAACACTTTTAGGTCATTAATTCGGTTTAAAAGGGCATATTTTTTTTTTTTTGAAAAGCTGCCTTTATTCAATCACCAAAAAAAGGGCACAACAGCCAGGAGCTGGAAGAAGCCCCAAACACCAAAACAAAAACAAATTACATATAACTCATGTTCTCCCAATCTATACCAACTTTGCTCCTAGAATTAAGCCAAAGAGTGCCCCAAGTTTTTATCTCACTTATGACTTTGCTAACCAAAGGCGTCGAGTTTTGGAAGCAAGCAACGTTTCGTTCTTTCCAAATGCGCCAACACGCGGTTAAAATAATGGCATGAGCCACCTCTTTCTTCTTGTCGCACAGCCTGTTCTGAATACTGAGCAGATCAGCAAAAGAAAAAGCATAAATAGGAGGAATTTTCAACCATCCAGCAACCCAATTCCATACCGCCAAAGAGAACGAGCAGCACGAAAAAATGTGCAAAACTGAATCCCAACCATCAACGCAAAGTCTGCACGACATCGACTGGACAGCCACCTTTCTTTTCTCCAAAGCTTCAGCCGTCGCAATCCTATTCCGATGAGCACGCCACGCAAAAATATTGACCTTCATAGGGACTAAATTCGACCATTTCGTGAGGATGGGAGGATTCATCGAAGATGGAATAGCCTTCGTAGAGAAGTTCCCAGCCCCGTCTTTGTTGAACGTCCAGCGGCCATTTATCTCCTCCATCCAAACCTGCATCCCTCCATTGAAACGACCAAACTCGCGGTTAACGGACAAGAAGGATATCAACAACCCTGTCATGGCATTCCTACATGGAAAAAAAGAGGTAGATCCCGGAACATGATGAATAGAGGCAATCACTTGTCTCCAAAGTCGATTTGTCTCCGTTTTAAACCGCCATAACCATTTGCAAATAAGACCCCGATTAATGTCACTGAGCTTCGAGAGACCAAGACCCCCAGCCTTAACCGGAGAACAAACAACCTCCCTTTTGATCCAGTGTATTGGCTTTCTATCACAGGAACCCCCCCACAAGAATTGAAACCGGATTTTTTTTAGAATGTCAATAACCTTTTTTGACACCTTGTAAAGAGAAAAGAAATATGTAGGCAAGCTATCAAGCACACTTTTAACAAGCACAAGACGACCGCCAAGGGAGAGATGAAAGGGCATAATTAAAGCTTGTATCCCATTTAGTTATGTTAGTTATAGCGCATAGTTCGAGAGGCTTCAAGCAACTTTTATTTTTTCTGTTTTGATATATTGGATTAGCAAGAAATAGAAAACAAATAAAGGACGAAGGTGAGTCACTTGTATCTCATATTAGTTAAGATTCAATATGAGACTATGAGTGGGTAACTTGAGTGATAAATCATGTAAACCGGAAAAAAAAAGGAATATGCTTCATAAACCACCTTTTTGTGTTATATGTCCTAAACTTTTAAGGTGTATAGTGCTTATTACTTTTATTTATATAATACTTAATGGTTGGTGAAAGTTATTAAGCAAGCACTATCAATGGATTTCGGTGATGACCAATACTTTGCTTCCATCTTATTGTAATTGTTTTTTTTTTAAAAAAAGTTAAAGAAACATATGCTACACACACATATATGTATATGTACACACACATATATAGGATTATTTTTAAGTGTAATTATTCTAAAAAGTTTAAGAAGAGTTTTAAGACTATTAGATCTGTTATAGATTAATGGAAGAGGTTAATTTGGCGGAGAGGCATTTTAGTCTTGGTCACTTTTATTGTTTTTGTTTTATCAAATTGCCCAATTTTTTTTAATGTTTATAACTTTTATATACGACATTATTTTTTTAATTAGACCATAAAATGAACATTTTTTATCTTTAAAATGAGTACAATATAACTATATAAAAAATAAATTATGTTTTTCCAGTTTCTTGTGTCTTTCAGTCCGTCATTATGTCTTCTTTACCGTGATTTTATGTATGTGTGTGTATGCGTGTATGCGTGTCTGTATGCATGTATGTGTGTATCTATGTATGTGTGTGTGCGTGTATGCGTGTAAGTATATATATATATATATATGTATATGTATATAGCATTAGGTTCAACTAAAAATGGTTTTAAATCTAAAAAGTACAAGAAGGATTCCGGGTCTGACATGTGTCCTTTTATTATTTTTAAAGAGGTATTTTAGTCATCGCGTCTTCTGTTTAGATTATTATGTCTTATGGTTCATGTCATTTTGTAATATGCATTCATCATTGTGTTTTACGTTTAACGTATTTCATGTTATTTTGTCATTGTTTTTTATATATTAGATAAATTATTGTTATTTTATTATTGTGTTTACATATTAGAAGTACACAATAATGTCATTTTAAAATTATGTTGTTTGGAACTAATCATTTTGTAAAAACAATATGACTATAATCTAATAAAGGAGTAGGATTAAATACAAACTCTTTTACTGCACATACCGTAACAACCAATAAAAAACTATCATGTAGAATATTGACATTTTTTTAATAAATATTAATTCACTAAATTTTTAAAACTAAATTAACTTTTGTATACCTTGTATTTAAAGAAAAATTAAACCCTAAAATCAAACATTTTTATTGTTAATATGTGTATAATATTGTTATATATATATCTTAAAAATATTGTACAAAGATATATTATACAATAGTGCCATTATAAAAAATACAGTGTTATTTATCTAATATAATTGTTATATACACACAGTTTTACTCTATAAATATAGAAAGTGTTATTGTCATGTTACTGTAAGTATTATAAAAAATACATAATATTTATAATAGCTCTGTATACATATTATAATAGGACTGTTTAATTCGTAATATTTATAGCAACACGGTAATAGCACTGTATTGTTTTTAAAATAGTAATATTATAAAGTACATTTTTATATAAAAAAAGTTTAAAATGTATTTAAAACAATAATTTAGCAATACTATACACATATTAAAGATAAAAAATGCTTGATTTTATGATGTAGCTTTTATTAAAAAGTTATATAGTATATAATAATTATTTTAGTTTTCAAAAGTTGATGGAATTAGAATTTATTTAAAAAACCAGTTTTACTAAGTTGCCCTTATGTCTAATCATCAAAATAGTCTATATGCACTTGAATATTGGTTCTTACGGTTTCTAGAATAAAAGAAGTTTATACCAGATCCATCCCCAACTGATACGAAATAGAATTTCCTTAGAAACGTGTAGGGAACAATCTAAGCATTTAATCACGAATTTAATAGTTGGGGTTGAAGTGGTTGCAATTTTGTAATCAACGAGTAAATAATTATGATTGAAGTGGGTAGAACTAGTGTTCAATAGGGGTTTCATGTTGGGTCAAGAGTTTTTTTTCCCGCCTATGGTGGGTTTTCTTCTGAGTGGTTGTTTTCAAATTTTGTACTCGGGGAATGGAGATGATTAAGTGGATTGGTGTCCCATTATTGATCCAATTTTGCCGTTAAAAAAAGGGGACAGTTGCATATATCCTCTTCTAAACTTATTAAATTGCATATTTCTCAAATCATGCTTGAAGAGTACTGTATATTATGTATTGAGAACTTGTGTTTTGAGAAATATGCGATTCTGCTCCAAATGAGAAGGATATATACATAGCTTGTTTATACTACAGATCCGAGTTCATACAATTGTCTAATCATTATTATTTGATATCATGTAAATCTGCAAGGATGGTTCTTTGAACATCATAGTGGAACATGCAAATGGTACCAGGGGCGCAGCTTTTAAGGGACAGGAGGGGGCGCCCGACCCCGCGGAAATTTTTTTGTGATGTAGGGGGTATATAATTTTCGTGTAAAAAATTTCGATATACTCCGGTTTCGACCCCCCATTTACCTAAAAATTGACGTTAGAAAAAAAAAATAGATCCCGACCCCCCACTTGATATTTTCAAGCTTCGCCACTGAATGATACATAAGTGGAATTCCTCGATTATAATTTGTAGACCAAGAGAAATTAATGAATCATCATACAATACAATAGTGAACATAGTACATTCGAGTTGAGTTGCAGTCAAGTAGAAAGGTTAAATACAAATGTTCTTTTTGCATCTTTAATGATTCCAAAATGTCTATTTGTTAAGGGTCCATTAGGGGAGGCGGTATCATTGAGGAGCCGGCACCCGGTTCCAAAGGGAGCCGGGTGGCTTCCACCGGCTAATGATACCGTGTGATGCGGTTCCTCCTCTTTCCGGTTCTCCACGGCTCCCACAAGTCTGGGTAAGCCGGCCTCCTTCTCCTCTCTTGACCGTTGGGAATTCAACCGTTGGTAGTCGGATGGCTTGTTGAAGCCACACCACCACCATACCATGTGGTGTGGCTCCACATGGCTTCAAAAACACATGATTTGAGTTGGCACAATTTAATTGGTTGGTGAACATGGCTTCACCAAGCCATGCCACCACCATACCTCCTCCCCTTATGCCACTAAGATAGGCGACAACTAAATATTTTAACAAGTCAATAAACTTAGAGTTTGAACTTGATTGGTATATTCTCACTTTTCATTTTTTTAAATGTAAATATTAATTAAATTTATAGATAAACGAAAGAATAAAAGGAAAGTCTACTTTAATGTAGATAAAGATTAGTTGATAAAGTACAAGTGGAGGATTATCAAAATCCACCAATTATTAGAGAGGAAATAGACAAGATGGTCCCTTGAGAAGGTAGTGAAATTACCAATGTTTTAAAACCCGGGGTCGAACCGGCCGGTTCAACCGGTTCGACCGGGGACCGGCCACTTTTCCGGTTCTTTAATGCCCGGTTTTTTTAGTTGAACCGACCCGCTTCGAACCGGCCGGTTTTCCGGTTTTTTCCGGTTCAACCGGTTTTTTCCGGTTCAACCGGTCCGGTTCAACCGGTTTTTTTCCGGTTCAACCGGTTTTCTGATTTTTTTTATTTTATTTTTTTTTAACTTTTTTTTTTATTTTTTATTTTTTTTTAAGTTTAAAACTTATATTTTCTTATGAAATACATATTTGATATTATTTTTGAGTGGATTATAATTGTATTTTAACTACTTTTGTTGGGGTGTACAAGTTTATTAGCATTTTTATAAAAAAATATATATAAATCCCCTAACCGGTTCAACCAGCCGGTCTAACCGGTCCGACCGGTCGAACCAGTCCCGGAAGGTTTTCCGGTTCAACTAAAAAACCGGTTTTTAAAACATTGGAAATTACATAAGCATCCTACCTATTTACACATCATGAAATTGTTTTGAGTTGGTGTTTGTAAGTTGTGACTACACGTTTAGCCACTTTTTGCTATCTTTGATTAAAACGCTTCGGATATAAATAAAATTCCTAACTAAACAATGTTTTCGCTACAGTAACTACATTATTAGGTAGTAACTACATTATTAGGTTAGTGTCACTCTTGTCCATGTGACATTTTTTTCTGGCTTTTTGGTGTGTAGTTTTTGATAGTTTGCGTAAAAAATTTCTTTGGTTTTAATTTTACAGAGATACTTTTTGACGTTTAGTTTTTTGTGGTTCACGTGTCTATTTTTTATATACTTGCATCATCCCGCGGCTAATTAAAAGATAGTTATATATATTTTCTTTCATTTTTATTTTAGCTACACCTTTTTATTAATCAATATCTATATTATATTATAATACATTTGAAAATAATGAGACTTTTTCACATTAATTTTTAAGAGTCTGAGGGTAAAATTTTCAAAAAAGTCCCTGAATAAAAAATTAATAAATAAATTTATAAAGAAATCTAATTATTTAAACGAGCAATTTCATATTTAACCTAATTCTCAAAATCATTCTTAATATATATGATTTCATATTTAATTATTTTATTAACATCTATTAAGCCCTTAATTAAAATTCTTAAAATTATTCTTATTTTATAGATTTTTATTAAACCTTTAGATCTATATAACACTTCATAACTAAATGTACAAGCGCTTTACACTGTCTATATTAATGTGTTATGCTTCCTCACATATCGTGTAGACACACTTTTGGTTTTGTTTTTAGTTACATTTTTATTAATCACTATACTTCTAATTTTCATTAGTTACAACCTTAAAAGTTTTTTATTTTAATTTTCTATCTTTTTATTATTTATATTTTATATTAGACGTTTTGTTTTCATCTTGTAACTTTTTAGTTATAGCTTTCTTTTTCTAAAATTATGAATATAACATTGTAATGCGCTATAATTATCTACATTATTTTATATAAACAAAATACAACTTTCAACTTAATAAAAATGAATATTTTATTCAATAATGAATAAAGGTGAATTTTTATTTAATGGAGCTTAATAAAAATATTTTTTTATTAAATGATGAATAAAACTCAATATAATAATTATGTGCACTTATTATTTAATTGTTATCTAATTAAATGTTTTTTTCTTATTATGTACACTTATTATTTAATTGTTTTTTATTATTCTTCTAATTGAATCAATTGATTATTTATATTACTATTTAATTATTTTTTAAATTGTGAATATTTATTTTTTTTTTGTTTTACCCATTTCACAAAATGATGGATGCAACAAAGTTCTCCTTTCTAAACGTTTTGTTTATTACACTTTATTTTTTAGTAAATTACAGATTACGACCTTTACACTTATCAAAATTATGGATATTAACCTTTTGCAAAACTTATTACATATGACAACCTTTAAAGTTTTTTTCTTTTCGAAATTAGATCTTTTTATTAACACCGTTTAAGTTGAAAAGTTAAATCATGCGTGTGCCTTGCACATGCTGGGCAGAATAGTAATTTTACCTTAGAAACAATTGTTATAAAAATGAAGTTGTATCAATTGCCTAGCTTCTTACAAAAAAGGTTTGGAAATGCTTTTTATACCCGGTTCCTTTTGTCATAAGTTTAATCAATTATTTTAACCAAAATTATATTTGACTTATATTATTTTTAATTAGGTTTGTTAAATATCAATATGCTAAGTAAATTTTTACTAGTGAAGATGAAATGGAACACCACCTTTTTTTTATATTATTTTTAATAACCTGTTAATGAATTGGTATAAACACTTAAACATTAACCAAGTATCATTTTTCATGGACCAAAAGACAAGTAAAGTTAACCAAAATACAATCATCCAAGTATCATTTTCCAATAGACCAAAAGACAGGTAAAGTTAATTAAACACGGCACCAGATTCAAACACACAACAACTTATTCAATTTTGTTCTGAGCAGCTGATGCTTTTTTATTATTCAAAAAAGTACTATTAATTACTCCATTTCATCTTCACTAGTAAAAATTTACTAAGCATATTAATATTCAACAAACCTAATTAAAAATGATATAAGTCGTAACCTTTAGAAATAAAAAATTTGGTTAAAATAATCGATTAAATTTATGAGAAAAGGAACTAGGTATAAAAAGCATTTCCAAACCCTTTTTGTAAGAAGCCAGGCGATAGATACAACTTTATTTTTATAACAATTGTTTTTAAGGTAAAATTACTATTCTGCCTAACATGTGTAAGGGACATGCCTGATTTAACTTTTCAATTTAAACACCGTTAATGAAAAGGTCTAATTTCAAAAAGAAAAAAACTTTAAAGGTTGTCCTATGTAATAAGTTTTGAAAAAGGTTAATATTCATAATTTTGATAAGTGTAAAGGTCGTAATCTGTAATTTACTCTTTATTTTTTATTTCCGCCTTCCTTGCATAACGTTACAACAATTTTACTATTTTGTCTACCCACATTATCCTCACGGCAACATACGAGTTGTAAAATCTTGTTTCAATACAATTTTATTTAAAAAAACCGAGTCAAATATGAAGTCTTTACTTCCTTTTCTCCTATTGATTTTTCATAAGTTCATATTTTCAAATATTTTTAGTTTCATTTTCTTACTTTTTAACGCTCACTTTTACAAAGTAATTTTTTATAACTCCTAAATATAACCCCACTGCATGTTATCTTGGTCGCGTTCCAATTATTATGCACTTAATCAGTGTCACTCTTGTAACATTGACATCGACCACCTAGCTATAGTAAATTACTTAAATAAGAATTAAAATCTCTGAGCTCCAAATCCCATCTAGGCCCAAGTCTAATGGGCCGAACCTTATCTAGACACAAGCCTCGTGGGCCGACCAATCTAGCCAAGACCCAATGGGACAACCCCATCTAAACCGATGCTGAGATGTTGAGCCCAAATTAGGATACCTACCAAATCTTTCAAACTAACCGGATACTATTACGCTACAAACCCTTTTTTTTTTTTTGAACGGCTAAACTATTACAAACTCCTATTCTAACCCCATAAATCACCAAATAACTATCAATGCCTGGGTTTGAACCTAGGACCTCCAGGTAGGCAAAGCCTTACCACCTCCCCCTTTAACTAGTATACATTTTTCATAACCCATGTGCTTCTCTCCCGTCGTTCCCTATATATGAACACCAAAATGTTTCCACTCAAATCCGTAACACCAAACAAAATTTCGTTTAACATCCAAATCGGTTTCAAGAGATCTTTCCCATGTTAAAAACCAACCACCATCTGCCATTGCACCAAACAAGACCAACTTGACCAGAATGTTACAGCACAAAAATGTAAGGTGCCCATGGGAATGTGAAGGAAAACATACATTTATAGGACAGCTAAAGGAATTGCTGGAGCCATTTACAGTTGCTGGCATCGTCCTTCAACTCATTTCTCATCCTTTTCACTTCTTGCATAGCCTGCTTAAAGTCCATTTTGTCAAGTGGCAACTCAGAAAAGTCCTTTAAAAACTGGCGGGCCCGAGGAGCGCCTATGGACATATCATCTGGTTCGGATGGTTTCTTACGTTTACAACCAGCCTGTAATAGCATGATTATAAGATTTTAGAGAAAACTGATGTTTATTATGATTGTTGCAGGTGGCAAATTGAAGGTGTCAAGTGTCAAAATGGGCAACTTTCAACCCATTTGACCCGTATAGTTTTTAGTGAAATCTTTTAACTTGACACGTTTAGCCCTTTATAAAGATAAAACATGTCACCAATCAACCCATTTATATGCAAATGGATCGAAATAACAAACAACTTTTGTCATGAATACTTTTTACTTCCAGGTGGTTATTAAGAGTAACACGATAGCAAAAAAAGCAAAAAAAAATATATATATATATATGCCGCAGTTGATGACTTTAGAATGCTTAAAATTAAATTAAATAGATGGCATACCTCTTGTTCAACGTCATTTGATACAATTGAAAGAGGTGAGAAATCCTCCAACTCAGCAGCTTTTTCTCTAGCAAGTGAAACAACACTTTCTGGAAAATTTGCAAACTCTGCAACATGGATGCCAAAACTCTGATCACAAGCCCCTGCTTCAACCTGAACAATCAACATCACAATAAGATTATAAGAACACTAATTTTTTGATCAATGGTTCATATTTTTAAAATTAAACACTTCTGAATACACATATGTAGGTTATGTAACTAAAAAACCATTTACCTCCACATGTGTAGGTTTGTAGGTAGTATAACCTACACATGTGTAAGTTATATACATAAACTAACCACCAAACAAATATTTTCTTTTAATATTAGGAGATAATTGAGAAACAATAACCATTACATTTATACCCATTTTTTGAATTTGAATTTTTTTAAGAACAAAGAGATAAATGGTACATTTTTGTTTTGCCTGTTCTAGCAATGTATTGTGTTCTCGTTTGAATGTTTGATCCCTCTTCTATGTGTATGTGTATGCAGTGTGTGTATTATTGTTTAAATCATCAAACAACCTTGTAAAGCATAGTGAGCTTTCGGCTTGAGGAATCAATGTGTGCACTGACATGATAATTTGCTATACCAGAAGGTTGACCAGAATCCTGATTAGCTAATGCAGTCAACTCATGAAAATGAGTAGCAAATAAAGTAGGTGCTTTAATTACTTCAACCAAGTGCTCACATATAGCCCAAGCTAAACCTGCTCCCCAAATTACAAGTTAATGTAAAAATCAATGATCAAGTCAAAAGCTTAAACAAGCCGTGTAAGAACCGAGAATCAGATAATGATAAATAAAAAAAACTGACCAAATCCATCATAAGTTGATGTTCCACGACCCAACTCATCAATAATAATCAATGATTTATCAGTGGCACCTTTTAAAATCGATGCTGTCTCGAGCATTTCTTGCATGAAGGTAGAAACTCCACGTAACTGAACACCAAATAAAAGTTAATAATAATAATAATAATGGCGGTTTTCGACTAACAGAGAACTACATATAATAGTAAACAGGAATATTTTGACTACTTACAGACATAATAATTAATTTACTGTTTACCTGACAATCACCAGCACCAACACGAGCAAAAATACAGTCACGGATAGAAATGGTAGCTTTGTCGCAAGGAACAAAGGAACCCACTTGTGCCATTAGAATGTTCACACCAACCTGTATTAATGAACAAGAAGAATATCATAACAAGATAAAAAGTGATATAATTTGAAAATTTGTACATACAGAAGGCCATTATATATTAATGTGTCATTGCAAATGATAACATGATAAGAGTAAAAATTGAATAGGATAAAAATAGGAAAAAATAAATTATATTAAAAGAGAAAACATTTATATGATAAATGAGCTAAATACCTGTCGTATAAATGTGGATTTTCCACCCATGTTAGGCCCTGTAATAATTTGAAACCAACTCTTTCCTCTCACCTAGTGATATGTGAAAAAACAAAATAATGAACGTAGGTAAAAATCAATGTCACTAATAGCTTCGTGCTATTGGTGGGACTTTACTGGTTATTGTAGTATACTTGTATGTAAAAATCTATGTCAATCTTTTCAATAGCCAAAAAAGGCACAAATTGCTTTGTATCTTACAAGTTTGCAGTCGTTTGGTATAAAATTCACCCAATCTTGAGCTTCCACACATGGGTGTCTACTTCCTTCTAATATAATATCTCCTGTATCCTGTAAATAGCAACATACAGTAAATAATATATATATTAGAAAATTAAGAATGCTTATTACAGCTGAAATTATTACCGATGCTGTGATATCAGGCCTTGTATAAGGGGTAGGGCTGCTAGCAGCCAGGTCAGCAAAACTAAGCAAGACATCTAGCTCTGAGAGCAACTTGGCCACATCATCGAACACCTGGATCATTGACTAGTCAACAACCATTCACAAAAGACCTTACAAAAGCAAAATATATAAAAAATGCAATTACCTCAGAAAAAGTAGCTGCGGTTTTAACAACTCTAGCTACAAGCTCCTTCTGACAGCTTTTATATTCTTCTAGAACCTTCTGGTATTGATCTCCTAATTTCTTCAGCTTGGTATTTGTAAATTTCACACCATCTTTTCGGGTCTCAAGAATAATAAAATGGGTATTAAGCTTCTTCCTTACTTTTGGTTCTTCTTTCTTTGTGATTCTGAAAACATGTCCAAACTGAGTACCCTTATCCATCTTTAAAGCCTTGTCAATAGGTAGATCAAGATCCTCAGCAGTTTGTTGATGCAAATCATGTATTTTTTGTTCTAGCGATTCTTGCTCATTTTTCAGGTCTGATAAATGAGAGTCATAACCAGGTGAAATCATGTATTCTCCATTTTCAAGTTGGTCAAGGTCAACAGAAACCTCCACAAGACCAATAAACTTATTCAAGTGATCATCATTAGTCAAATAGTTGAAACGATCCATGTATCTTTCCTTAATTAGCGATGCAAACTGACCATCGTATTGTTCCATTGCACTTTTGATGTATGGAAATCTGATGCTTGACTGCACACATAAAAAACAGTTACATACATAAAAATTTTAAAAAATAAAGATGCAAATAAAAAATTAAAAATCACCTGATAAAGCTTGACAATATGTAGCAAACTAGCTTTTTGTTTCTCAATTATACGCATCATTCGTTCAATATCATGTATTCTTTTCAAATGCTGCCTTAAATCCTGACGTAAAGCAGTATCCTCAACAAATGCTTGCACCAAATCTAGTCTTGTATTAATCTCTTCGACATCCAACAAAGGTTGTTTTAACCATGTGTGTAGTAACCTTCTACCCATGCCAGCTGTACATGTTCTATTCATGAGACCAAACAGACTAAAATTCTTGTTGGCATCTGTTTTACTCTCCATCACATTCAGTGCCCTCATAGCAGCAGAGTCTAATCTCATGTAACTGTCAAGATTATACTGACTGATTGTATAATTTCCGTAGTTATTTTCATCAGAAAGTAACTCGGTATAAGACAACAACACACCTAAAGCCATAGGTGCAAACTCAAAGGCTGAAACTAGATCTCGAACCGGTTCATTTGAACCTTTAATTAACCTTCCGAGATCTTGCGTTAAATCCCGTCCTTTAAACTCAGCTTTCTTTCTTTCAGTTACCATCACACTACATTTTGACATTACATCATACAATGGTTTACACTCAGGTGATTTTGTGATTTCGATAGGTAAAACACATTCTTTGCACCAGAGAGAAACCAAAGCAGACTCAACGTTTGTAAAGTGGTTATCATCAAGGAATTCAGTAATTCCAAGCACCCGTTTAGCAAGATCAACATAACCTAATCCAATGGTGCACCCGGTGTCACGAAAAGTTGGAAGTATGGCTACGATTACTGGTGAATCCTGCATATCGTTTTTTGCAAATAAAATGTCTTCGAAGCTGTTGAGATTACCAGGGGTTCCTCTTTTCATTAATCTCCAGTTTGACCCACTGCCCTCGTATAATTCAAGACTATGATCGGTTCTTTCCAACAAAAGATCACGAACAATTGTTTCGAACATATTTTTGCTTACACTAACACTAGATATAGCATCAGGCCCATTACCAATTTGTTTTAAGACTGTTGTGGTATGATAATACGTATTTGCAATAAATGAAGCATTCTCGCCATGAGCCGTGAAATAATCCTGATAAGATTCATTTAAAGCATGAGATAAAGTAAAGTAATATTTAATGATGTGTTCTAAATCTGTTTCATAAGATGAAAGAGGAAAAAGATCAAAAATCAAAGAATATAAGTTAAAAATTGTAGCATTTCAATCATATACTAATATCTTAATTATTTAAGAGAACAAGAAGCAACGAAAGAGAATATAATAAAGAATATGGAGTTAAGATAGAACATTAGTATATAACTAATATTAAAGAGATCTACAACGGAAATCGAGAAGTTGAAAGTTTCTTATAGTTAAAATGATGAATAGAAATTATTCAATCATCAACAACGGACTTCTATATTAATTTCCATAGTTAACTCAGATATGATCTCCAAGTCAAACATACAAAAAAGAAACAAGAAAATTTACTTTTTTCCTTAAAGAACATGGTGTATAAAACAGACATAGAATTGTATTATAGTGCACAATGTCCTCCTTCAATAGACTTAGCCTATGTATTTCAGAACAATCTTCTGTTCAGAAACACTCATTCACCTGCCTCAAATGCAGGGACAATTTTTTTTATTTTCCCAATTGAAGTGATTTGAATTTCTGGGATTAAGAAAACTATAAGAAAGGATACTTGGACATTGTTTGGTAACAGGTCCATTTTCCACTTTTGCATTTATACTAATCTACACTACACATTAGACGTTTTTAAACGTTCATGTTTTCCAGAAAACTAGTCTCAGTTTACAAATTTGGTAAAATTCACTTACAAACGTATACCTTGATTTTAGAATTTTAGATCATTAAAGTTTACAAAAACAGTTTTTGGAAAGAAAATAAAAGATGTCAACTATTTTAGTTATAAAGTAAAGTTTCAGAACTGGCATAACAGAGGTTCTATCTTAATTTTAAATGTTCAATTTACGCATTATAACTAGACAAATATGCCATACCCATTTACACTTTGTTGTCAAAACAAAAATCACATCTCTTTTCATTACAAAAAATCCAAACATAAAACACACAATCCAAGTGTTACCGACAGATTGTTGTACTTGCTAGAAATTCATACTCCAGAACTTAAATTCAAAAACAAGAAACATGTAATTACAACCGGAAATAAGATGTAAAATCCAAGCCATATGAAGCTGCTTTATGACTAATCACCTGAAAATGAATGCCAATGGTCAATTTCTAACTATCCCTCCACTAGATCCTCAATTCATCCAAGATAGGTTTAACTCATTACTTAATCAGTCTTCCAAATTTCTAACATGAAAACAACAACCGAATGCAATAATTATCCTCCTATCATACAAGTCTACTTCAATCTGGAGCTTTAGCACAATCATCTCATAAATGCACAAACAATTGCTACCTTAAGGATGGCTTAATAAAACTCCCAAATAATTATCAGATTCCCCCCCCCCCCCCTTTGTGCATAAGTAGCTACAACAAAGTATGATCAAATAAGTAACCAAATTTATAATAAACAGAGAGGGGGGGGGGGGGGGGGGTACCCGTCGATCAAAAAAACGAACAGCCTTTGTATCCTGCACAACAAAATTAGGTTTCAGGCGAAATTTCTCAGCTTAATTTTAACAGTATTCAACAATTTCAAGAAGCTGTAGATAATACGAGAGGGAAGGGAAACACTTACATTAGGTAATTTCTTGAAGAAGGTGAGAAACCCTTGCGCTTGTTTAGCATCTACAAAAATCGAAACACAGCAGAAGAAGACGATGAATATTCAATCAAAATCTCGAAATAATAAGTAACCGTTTATAATTTTATCAGTTTTTTAGATTTTTATGCCGTTTAACCGGATTGAGTGAAGAAAAAAGGGGGATAAAGGTGTTAACCTAATTTGAGCTCAGGAAGCTTGTTGTGATCCTGCAGATCTCCATCCATGTTCGATTCCTCGTGAGTAAACAGCAAAAGTAACGCGAAATATGAACTAAATTAGGGTTTTCTGAGGATTTAAGAGTCGCTATGACGCTAATTTGAGGGGAGGGTTTCGAGATATTGGGCGGGAAAGAGAGATGGCGGTAAGGCTAAACGTAGTGGGGCGTTTTTGGGCTCCATAACGCCCCATGACGCCCCACATAACGCCCCGGCCCACTACGCTGGGGCGTTATGGGGCGTTATGAAGCCCAAATTCGCCCCGGGCGTCAAGGGTATAACGCCGGAGAAATGTTGAAATTTCGAGATATAGCCGTTGAACGGCTATATCAACGGTATAATTTTTTTTTTTTTTAATTTTCAATTTTTTTAAATACACTCTCAAACTATATATATATCTCCCAAATTTATAAACTTAACACTCTCAATCTCTCTCAATCTCTCTCAATTCACTCACTTTCATTTTTTTTTAAAAAATGGGCTCTCCCTCTTCCGCCACTCGACTCGGTTTATTCGACGATGAAGAATACGAGGTTGTCTCCGCCGCACTTCAATTTTTTGACATGCCGGTACCACGCCCGGTTATCAAGCGGAGACATCTTGAACGTGATCGTAATGCCGCCAACGATAATTTGATGAGAGACTATTTTGGCCCATCACCGCTCTACTCCGATGAGACGTTCAAAACACGATTTCGGATAACTAAACGGCTATTTTTGCGTATAGCTAAAGATTTGGAGGAGCATTCACCGTATTTTAGACAACGGTACGACGCTACTGGAAAACTTGGGTTCACTTCCATTCAAAAGTGTACGTCGGCGATAAAAATTCTTGCGTTCGGCAACACTACGGATATCAACGACGAATATTTGAAGATGGCCGAGAAGACAACGAGAGATACCGTAGAAGAATTTTGCAAAGGGCTTGCCGACTTGTACACGACGCGGTATTTGAGAAAACCAACTTGGAACGACATGCAAAATCTATACGATCGCCACGAAGAAGTTCATGGTTTACCCGGCATGATTGGAAGTATAGATTGCATGCATTGGACTTGGGATAATTGTCCAACCGAATGGCGAGGACATCACACGAGGGGTGACCAGAAAGGTCCAACGGTTATTTTGCAAGCCGTTTGCTCAAACGATCGTTGGATTTGGTACGCCAAATGTGGTGTCGCGGGGTCCCTTAATGACATCAACGTCTTGGAAGGTTCTTCTGTGATCGAGGATTATATATCCGATAAGATGGTGAAGGTCGGGTTTTACGTGAATGGAACCTACTACCGACATGGATATGTTTTGGGTGACGGGATATATCCGGAGTATTCGATGATTGTGAAGACCTTCAAAGACCCAATTGATGAAAAGCGACGATATTTCAAGACGGTTCAAGAGGCGGCTCGGAAGGACGTTGAGTGTTGTTTTGGAAATCTAAAAAAAAAATGGCACTTTCTTAAAAATCCTTGTCGATTGTGGACGAAGGATAAGATGGAGGATTACATGCGCGCAATTATCCTATTGCACAACATGAACAAAGAGGATAAGGGTCTTGCGATTTGTGCCGACTTTCGACCCGAACACATCCAAGAGATGCCACCAGCGACACAAGAAAAGAGACTTCAAAACTACGCGATGTTGCGCTCAAGAGAGATACATAACTCTCTAAAAGCCGATTTGGTTGAACACACTTGGACGTATAGGCCAATTAATTACGTGCCCCCACCGGTTGTGCAACAAGAAGATGAGGGTGACGATGAAGAAAATGAAGAAGACTACGACGACGTGCCATCCGATGATTAATTAGTTGTATTTTTTTTTTAAGTAATTGTATGTTTTATTTTAATTAAGTTGTAATATTTTTTTTTTAGTTTTAATATTTATGAAAGTAGTTTTTTTTTAAAAATAAAAAATAAAAAATAAATAAATATTAAGTAATGATGGTGGGGCTTTATGGGGCTTTATCCACTACACCATAAAGCCCCATAAAGCCCCTTGCCCAGTCAGCGTCCACATGGCGCATAATGCCCCTTGTGGGGCTTTATGGGGCTTTATCCACTACACATAGCCTAAGTGTGTGTGGAGAGAGATTTACCAGGAACATCGCGCGTGTTGTTCACGCGCTTTAGTTTGATCAGATTTGGCAATAGAGAGTAGAGACTACGGGACTGGGCTATTTTGGGCTATTTTATATATATATATATATATATATATTTTTTCTAATAGCAAATGACTCGGTCAATGATCTTAAAAAGTGACCCGGTCAGTAAAAAAAGTAGATATGCGTTAGTAGGTTTGGACCGAGTCAGTGGTTAGTATTGATCGGACCCTATCAGATGAAATCACAAAGGTCCACCTACTATTGAGGATAGTTTTTTTTGTTTTTCTCTCACAATGGACTACCCCCTTGTTAAATTAGATCTAGTCGGTAATCCATTCGATAATGTTTAAGATAATTGTTGTTTAAAAAGTAGGGTCTCATTTCTAACAGCCTTAATTTGGACAGTCGGCCAACGAATTATCGAATGACAAATGGTCGTGTGAAAAGTAGGGTTTTTTCTGACACATGCTAATCTGAACGTCCGTCCAAAGACTGATGTGAAAATATCAGGATTTAGATGGTCTGAGAATAATAGCGGCTTGTTGTAAAATCTATCTTTATACTTCATAACTATGTATCCATTTCTTCACCTATTTGAGACGGAAATTATAATGCAATACCATTTGAGGCTTTAAATTATGATAGTGAAAACATCACTAAAAGATACATGTGTGTTTATAACTCGTAATGTATATCGGAGGTTTTGTTGGTGAGGATGGCAATCCATAAATATTAAGAGGCTTTAAAATCACAAAATTAATTGTTGCTCGTGTTAGTTTCTTAATGAGAGCGTAACTAGGAGATCGACATTCATGGCATTCATAACACTTGATAAAATGTTGTTATACATACACTTAAATTAGTAGCATGCTCAAAAGGAAAAAGCCAACTATACAATCAGGAAGTCCATGATAAAAACACGAAAATATAATTAAGTACCGAATGATGTGCATAAACATATTCATGGAACCCTGAAAAGGTATAGTCCTTATCAGGAACAATGATATTCGGGAGATAAAGGTCTTGGGTTAAAAATCGGGTGTAAGCAAAATTACTTCTCGGGCAGGAGATATGGTTTTTTTTCGAAAATAATCGGGTTCTCTCTGAAATTGAAGGTGAGTATATAAGAAGACAATGTCACTGAACCCAAACATACCGTTAGAAAAAAAAAAGGAACAATCATCCATCATGGGGATTGATAAGGTTCTCAAGGGAAGTTAACCAAGAACGGAATCGATGAGGTATGCTCATCTTACCAAACGAGAACTGACGAGGTTTATTCAAGGATCTCCATCTTACCCAAATCAAACAGACTCGAATTATACATACATAATAATGAGTTGATGACCCGCTTGTGCCTTGCGGTGGGCCACTATATAAGTTACGTTATATTATATATATTACATTTAAAATTTAAAAGGAATAGTATATTTTCCTTCTTTTATGTTTTGACCACTTTTTTTTTGTGGGTTTACACTTAAACCCTGTAGTTTTTTTCTTTTTTGTTTTGACTACCTTTTTTTTTATACTTAAACTCTTTAGTTTTTTTGCTACTTTTATATGGTGTTTGTACACTAATTTGTAGTTTTGGACTTTTTAGACTTTGGTCATCACTTTTTTTTTTGTTTTATACATTGATCACAAAACTTTTAGACATTTATATTTTATAATCCTTAACTTTATTACTTTTATTTTTTAGTATACTTTTTAATAGTTTTATGCTTTGATCACGAAACTTTTAGACTTATGTTTTATACCCCTTAACTTTTCTACTTTCATTTTTTTAGTATATTTTTAGAGTTTTCGACTTTGGTCACGACTTTTTTATACTTTTATACTTTGACCACGCAACTTTTAGAATTTTACGTTTTATACCTCTTAACTTTTGCACTTTCATTTTTAGTATACTTTTTGTAGTTTTATACTTTCACCACAAAATTTTTAGACTTTTATGTTTCATACCTCTTAAGTTTTCTACTTTCGTTTAGAATATTTTTAGAGTTTCAACTTTGACCACGACTTTTATATAGTTTTATACTTTAACCACATTAGAACATTTTTTACTTAAGCTGACGAGTAAATGGTGACCAGCCGCGAAATGCGGACGGGTCACCATCTTGTTACATACAAAAGAGATTTTATTAAAGTGTTTTTAGAACCATTTCCTAATATATAACCGTTAGTCACTATGATGTATTTTAAATCAAATATCTTTTATCATTTATTCCAATCAAAGAAAATCACTAACTTTCAATGTTTCCTTCATTAACTTTCAAATATAAAATAACTGGATACGAAAGACATATCAGGTTCACAATTTAACCACAAAACTAAAAGTGAATCTCCTTTCGTTTACGAAATGGAGTCTTTGAAACATACCTTTGATTTTCCAACCAACATTAAAAACATAACGTCTTTAAAATTAAAAATAAAATAACTTACTATAAATATCCAGTAAAATCGAGTTTACCATCCTAAACCGCCTCTCAGTAGCTTTATTCATACCAACTCTGCATTATATATTAGATTTTAGTGTCAAAGGTAAAAGGAGAAAAAAACGACCTACCAAATAATATGACACTCAACATGCATATTAGCTCAAACAATAAGTCAAAGAGAATGTTTGTACATATACATTTGTAAACCAAGTCTTGATACTTTTTACTACGGGATACAAGCAACAAAAAAAAATTGTAATTAAACAAACATAAAAGCATATAATTAACCTCTGAGATAAATCGTGTTCATACCTTGCTCAGAATCTTTAATCTTTTGCCATGAATTCTTATAATTATATTGTAAACCCAAAGTTATGCAACAAACATGAAAGAAGTACAACTACAAGTGGCAATTCATATGATGTCTATTATGACTTCTTAAGTTGACCTCTAAGAGTCTAAGTTAATGGTTTTCTAGTCGAGTTACACATCCAAAAAGATGGTTTCCTCATCCACCACACTTTGATTTTGTATTGTATTTTGAAGACAAAACGGATTTTAATAATCCAAACTATGACCTATTGGTTGATAATAATCCAAACTATCAGTTTAGCCAACAGCTGTCCCAACTTTCATTTTCGTTATCAGGAGCAATCCCAGTAGCATAATCATCATACATTTACACTTGATTTTTGGTTCGTAATGATAAATTTGAACAAAATAAGAAAGCATAAAAGCAAAAACAAATGATAAAACAAGTGTAAACTATGTGTAAATGTATGATGTTTCGGTACTAAGACTGCTTCTAATAACGAAAATGAAAGTTGAGATTGCTGCTGACAAAACTGATAGTTTGAATTATTATCGACCAATAGGTTATAGTTTGGTTTATAAAAATCCAATTTCCCTATTTTGAATTACAATTGCATAAATTAGATTGCTACAGTTTCAATTTTCCATTTAAAATTATTCACATTTCATTTATTGAAGTTTTTTTGTTACAATAAAAAACTGGGTTTAACCCCCATCCTTGTGTAGTAATGACACATGCATATTGCATTATTGTTTTGACACAACGAAGAACTGCAAAGTATTATTGTCCATCTCTGAAACAAATTTTTCACGTATATAATTTTTACCTGCTTCTCGATGTTGAATCTTTTCGGTCTCTGTGTTAAGGAAAATGGAAGTTGATGGCTTGCTACCGACCTGAACCCTTTCTACGCGGTTAAAAAGGTATGTAAAATTTGAACCGGTCACTAACATGTTTATATCATTAACAAAGGAAAAAAAAATTCACAAAGCAGATTGGCAGTTTAAAAAGCTTGCATTCTAATCTCTCACAAAGGAAAATTTTGAAATTAGGAGTGATTGAGATCCAGTTAAGAGTGAATAGGAACTTGTTTATGGAACCATCAAATGAATGGGAGAATCATCTAGCACCATTGCAGCTAATGCTTTAAGCAGCCATACTGAATTCATTGAGGCTGATTTAGTTTCATTGGCTTCAATAACTGTAACTGTTGAAGGGACCCCATCGGATACAAATTCATAGAGATATCCCTATGCATTCATTGTAATGGCATGAAAGTACGGGTCTGGTTAACTACACAGTGTGTTGATCCCATCAATTTAAAAAAAAAAACTAAAGTAAGTGCAACCCTTTGGCTTAGAAAATAATCATCATAGCCATTCTTTCAAGCTCAAAACAGATCTGATTTCGTCATCACATGAACCAACACTAATATCAAGAAACTATAACATATAGGCTCAGAAAATCATCATCATAGCCATTCAAGATCCTGATTTCAAATTGCAACATTGAGGCTCAGAACGTTATCTCGTCAGGTTTTTACTTTTTTCCCTTCATCGTTTGTGCTAGCGTGCTCTTTTGTGTTTTGGAGCTAGGGGTCTCCCTAGAAGCAGCCTCTCTATTTCTCGAGGTAGAGGTAAGGTTTGTCTACATCTCACCCTCCCCAGACCCTACTAATAGTTGTTATTGGTGGGACTTTACTGGATATGGTTGTTGTTGTAGACTCAGAACGTTATCATCGTACGTAGTCATTCAAGCTCAATAAAAAAAAGTAGCAACTCAAAATGACGGGTCAAGAAAGGGTTTGAAAACCCTTGAGAAGACTAAATCATCCGTGTGACTATCAAAGAACCACCGTTAAGTGAACTTCTGTGTTTAACATGAATCATAGTGAAGTTCTTCGGAAAAAAAAAAACATTCACCAGAAACAAAATTAAAGCAGTAGGAAGTCACAAAATTAAAGCAGTAGGGAAATTTCGCTTGTTCTTTAACTGAGCAAAGGTCATCCAGTATACATCGTGTGAAGGGGGTTATCACGACGCCATGGGACGCAAAAGCTGCCCCCCTCAGGCGTGGTAGGGTGGCATGGTGGATGTGCGTGAAGATCTTCAGGACGTGAAGATTAGATAGGTGGTAGATGTCCTCCAATCAAAACTTTCCACACAAATTTTTATTTTTATTTTTTTTTGTTTAAACTAATAAAAAATAACACCACGCCACATAACACAACCACACCACCATACCCCTCATACTAAAACCACACAAGGGAGTCTAGTCATCACCTACGTGACGGCCACACCGCACCACACCACATGTAGTATACCTAATGCCCTAACCACTCTAACGGAATGCTGTTAAGTGAAGCATTTTTATGGGTTTTCTCAAATTTTTCGTAATTTAACTATTTTAACGGATTTTTCTTGGGAGTTTTCACGGATTATTTTTTCCAGGCTCGTTTTTTAAGACCCAAAATTACGAAGATTCGATTTTGATTATTTTTCACGATTGCGTTCAGGATCTCAGTTTTTCTCCATTTTAGCACGTTTTTCTCAATTAAGGTGACAATTGTTGTGACTTTTTCACATATTACTTAAATCAAACATTATTATTTCATCTCAACCCATAGTCACGCGGAACAAGTGTTATATTTATGGATATTTCACAACTGTTAGCATTCGAACTTCCGGGTTTTCGCAATATTGTTCGATTTCAAGATTTTTGAACAGAAAATTCATCATCTCCTGTGACCAATCGGTGTAGGTGTGGTCATTCAGGGTGTCATTAACATGCATCTGCTTCGGGTAATCTGAAGCATGTATGTAGAACGAAGAGTTGGTTTCGATGTTGACTTCATTCTTGTTGCTTGTTTCGGGCTTCCCGTCAACCATGGTGTCGAAGAGGTTGATGTGTTAACAATTTTAGTCTAGAGGGTGATTAACAACCGCTCTGATGCCATATAGAAATCTATAGCATGGAAACTATTGGTATCATTATTTGATCGTCAAATACAAAAAAATAAAATAAAATAAGAAAATATATTATTCGATGGATGGAGCAATTGTTGGGATAATTACGGTAACTCAATCAAAGAGATATTTGTGGAGCCAATAAAGGAAGAATAGATATTGGTGTTTTAATTTGCTTTAAGTTTCGATAATTAAAATTGGGCTTGATGATGGGCTCTCAAGTTTTCTGTTATAAAAGCGTCCTCACTTCTGCTTTCATTTCGTTGGGTTCATCACTCCATTCACCTTTGATTTTTAGGCCATTTATACCGGATCTTCCAACATTATTATTAATCATGGCATGGAACTAGGTTGTATTCTCATCCCTATCCATTGCCCATAATTTCTTGATCTTTCAGCTCACCCATTGACTTTTCTAATTCCATCAGTTAGTCTCTTTTGTGTAATGATGCTCTTTCTTTTTTGTTTTTGTAAATATTTCTTTTCTCTAGCTAGCTTTTGCTAGTTTAAATAAAATTTGTTGCCGTTCAAAAAAAGTTGTGTTCCTTAGTTATAAGTTCTCAGTGGCTGATAAGTTCATCCCAGATTCCCAGCTTTACTTTCGCCTTTCCTATTTCTTGGATCTTTTTCTAGTCATGCTTTGATTGCAACCTTTGCATGCTTCAATTTGGCAGCGAGTATTTTATGAACATTAATGGCTTAGGCCAATTCATGTTTACAACTCCACAAAATACCCAACCAAAATTTGGACCCATTCAAGAGCTATTGAAAAGCCAACAGATAATTTTTTTTTTTAACTGCAAACATCCGGTTACCCGGGAGTCTTATCATGGAAAACGATGTTACCCACGACACGCTGTAACGATAAAGTTTTTTCTAGGACCGATTTGTGTGAAATTTATCAATTATCTTTTTTATATACCTGTGATCTCCACGTTATAAGATTTTATTTATTCCCAATTTTGTTTACCTATACTTTTCTCGTCGCAACGCGTGAACCGAGAAAAACTAGTTAAATGCAAATACAAGCTAATCTATTTAAATACAAATATTCTGAACTAAAACAACTAGGAGAATTTGAAAAATAAACTTACCTTTAAACCCTGGAGCTCTACTTCATTTTTCACCAACTTCACCTGCTGAATTTAAAGCTTTATTGTACCTAGTTTATTTGCAAACCAACACACAACAAAAAGGACACATCATGTACAATCATTCCACCCCAAACACTAGTATCTATTTCTAATAATTCACACTCTTTTACACATAGATAAAGTTCAATAGCATCTAGTGGAGTTGGTTGGGGCTTTGGCTTGAGTTTCTAGGGACTCAAGTTCGAACCTCACTAATGACATTATTTGTTTCTTTGGTACCCTCAAAGCTCTTTGGGCTTGGGAAGCTTTTAGCGACCCAGGTTCGAATCTTTGGGGAGGGGGTTTTACCGGTGGCTGCTCGCAGGCCGGGTTTCCTCCGAACTGGGGCAAGGAGGTGGTGTCCAGACTCGCTCGCACCCGCAGACTTGAGACAGTCTCAGAGACACTGAGTCATCGTGGTGGGCTGAGCATCAGGTTCGACTGAGAAATCGCTGTTCAAAAAAAAAAAGATAAAGTTCAATATAAGTCATTGTCTACTTTTCAACATGTTTTGACTCGTTACTACAAGTGTTTACATACCCCATTTACATGTATTTTAGATAGCCAGAACACACAATATTAGGTGTAATTCTATAATCAACAATATATTGTTGTCTAGCTCATGTGTATTTTCACCAAATTTTACAACAATGTATTTTTATGGTTACGCTTTTTGTAACAAGTGTATTCGAGTTGCTTTGAGTAACCATGTATTACTAGAACTAGTTTCTTGTATTTAAAGACGGAATGTAATTGACTCAAATCAGATTTTCAAACCCCAAAAAATCATCTTAAGTGGTTCTTAACACTATACTGATTTTATCTGATTTTTATAAAACTAGGCATAATTTACAAATCAACACAACTCAGCTTTTATTCAACATAAGTATGTAGACAACCACGTTTTTGACCATTTGCAAGTCAAATTCCGATTGATGTGTTCAGTTAATGTTGTTGAACTATATAATAACATGTTAGTCTCAGTATGTCAATTAAAAATAAAATAAAATGCATTAATCGACGTTCAAAGCAATTAAATTTTTACTTTTTTTAACGGTAAATTTGGATCACCAACGAGGACATTACACCGCCCACCCAATCATCTCCAATCCCCTTCGGGAGGAAAGTCACCACTGGTGAGAAAACTGTTGATCGAATCCTGAATCGTTATAATAAACAGATAATACATATGTAAATATTACCTGTTGTCATCTGGTTGAGATCAGCAGCAGTCAGGTTGTCCATCCTGTGAGTAGCTTTGGTTCCCCTTTAGGGTGTATGCTAATGATGGTGATAATCGTAAAGGGGATTACGTTTTGAGAGAGAGAGAGAGAGAGAGAGAGAGAGAGAGAGAGAGAGAGAGAGAGAGAGAGAGAGAGAGAGAGAGAGAGAGAGAGAGAGAGAGAGAGAGAGAGAGAGAGAGAGAGAGAGAGAGAGAGAGAGAGAGAGAGAGAGAGAGAGAGAGAGAGAGAGAGAGAGAGAGAGAGAGAGAGAGAGAGAGAGAGAGAGAGAGAGAGAGAGAGAGAGAGAGAGAGAGAGAGAGAGAGAGAGAGAGAGAGAGAGAGAGAGAGAGAGAGAGAGAGAGAGAGAGAGAGAGAGAGAGAGAGAGAGAGAGAGAGAGAGAGAGAGAGAGAGAGAGAGAGAGAGAGAGAGAGAGAGAGAGAGAGAGAGAGAGAGAGAGAGAGAGAGAGAGAGAGAGAGAGAGAGAGAGAGAGAGAGAGAGAGAGAGAGAGAGAGAGAGAGAGAGAGAGAGAGAGAGAGAGAGAGAGAGAGAGAGAGAGAGAGAGAGAGAGAGAGAGAGAGAGAGAGAGAGAGAGAGAGAGAGAGAGAGAGAGAGAGAGAGAGAGAGAGAGAGAGAGAGAGAGAGAGCAGAGAGAAAAGGCCTACGAAAATAGTGATAGGTGATTAACCTCTAATCTCTCTAATAAGGTCCTATATATACACCCAAAGGGAAACCCTAGTCCATCAATTAAGGGCAATTACATCCATCAAATAAATGTCTGATAGGGTTAATTAGGTAATTGATCATTTAAGATAAATGATTAAAGACCATATTATATTTAATTATATATTTATATATGAAATATATGTATATATATTTAATAAATATAATTTGTTTAACAAAAACTCTCTGACCCAACTTGTAACCCCCATTTATTTATTTTTTTGTTACAAGTAAGACTTAAACCTAAAACTCCATGATAAAATGGCTCTACATATTTCCCACTAGGCTAAGCTAGTGAATATAAAAAAACATGAACCTAAGACCCCATGGTAACACACAACCATATATACAGAACACAATAACTCCTAACAAGTTTTCCTCATCTACTTTATTCTTCAAGGTATCCTATATCCTTTAGGGTTGTTGACTCTTCCCGATAATCCTAACTGCTTCGGCTATTATACTCCAGAAAACAAACAAACGGGTTCTTATAAAAGAAACAAATCTGTTTTGATAGATACATGCATGTTAAACACAAATCTTTAGCCACCATCTCCTCTTTTCTCGCACTTTTTGATGCAGAAAATCAGTTTTTTTTCCATTATGTGTCAAAAAGTGATATATTTACTTTTGTCACTCGAAAATGATCATATTTTAGTCCATTTATTTATAAATGAACTCTTGAATACAAATACTTTAAAGTGAATATTTATTGTTTTATAATAAGACTTGAAAGTGTTCGTGAAGATGTTCCCTTATGTTCTGTTCTGCATGCACTGCACGTTACGGTGAGAAATTCGTAATTTGCTATAGATAAAGTTCATTTTAACCATTTTGCCCACTTCTCTTTTTTTTTTATATTATAAAGGGTGTTTGGTTTGTGCAATATGTTGGAGTTGGAATTACAGCTAGAAATAGAATAAAATGAATTGGAATTTGAAGGAGTTAGAATCCAAATTTTACAAATATTAATCTAAAAAATTGATTTTTCGATTTTTTTTTTATCAGGCGGAGACTCACTTGGGGTCGAGTGGGTCGGGTTAGGCGACGGGTCCGGTTCGAAAGGCGGGTCTGTTCGAGTTTGATTAGGCGACATATCTGGTCGGTTATGTCCGGACGACGGGTCAGGTCGGTCAGGTTTGGGCGGGGGGTCTGGTTGGTTTGGTTTGGGTGACAGGTTTGGTGCGAGCGTTAGGTCCAGGCGACGGGTCTAGTCGGTACAGTCCGTGGGTCAGATCCAATCGGTGTGATCTGGGGTCGGGTCGAGTCGGGTCCGGTCGCTCTGGTTCGGGGGTCGAGTCCGCGGGTTGGGTCCATTGGTCGGGGTCCGGTCGGTCTGGGGTTTGGGTTCAGTCATCCGGTCCGACAGTTGGGTCCGGGCGGTCCGAGGGTCAGGTCTAGTCGGTTCGGTCCGGAGGTCGAGTCCTGTCGGCCCGGTCTGGGGGTCGGGTCTGGTCGGTCTGGGGGTCGGGTCCAGTCGGGGGGTCTGGTCGGTCCGGTCCGGGCGGATGTCCAAGTGACCTGGTTCGGGCGGCGGGTCCAGTCAGGTCGGTGTGGTTACATTCATCGGTGCTGAAGGAATGTAAAATCCGTTATTATTATGAAGGACTGTGGAATCCATCAAATGGAGAAATTTGATGGAATTTAATCAAATTCCAGTTCTAATTCATTAATCAACAAAAACACATTAAAAATGGAATTGAAATTCCAATTCTATCGAATTCCACGAACCAATGACATTACAAAATGCAATTTAAATTCCAATTCCAATTCCAATGAAATTCCACGAAATCCTACGAACCAAACGTACCCTAACGTTTATTTCTTCTATGAGTTTATATAGAGAATTAACTTTATTACGACATATTTATTTTTATCAATGGTTGCACAAGATTTTTTAATGGTTTCACTTGTTTTATTTAAAGTTTTATATAATATCAAAAGCCTCGGACGCAAAGTGTTGGCTTACATCAAGGTTTCATTTTCAATATGAAGTGTCATTGGCCTCCCTCCTCTCGGTAGGTTTGAGTCAATATTTCGACGGTAGCTTTTTTCACGGTTTAAAGCCCCACTATGATCGCGAAGTTTGCGTTTGAGTGACGCGAAAAGTCACACCGGAAATTAGTTTTTTTGAAGGGCAAGAATATTATTAAGGACAACAAATAAATTACATAGAAAAAGCCATAGAAAAATTTCTTCAATCTTCCATGTGATGGCCAAATTATTTGCTTGATTAGTGATTTATAAGTGCGAGATGGTTTTGGTTTCTTGTAGTATTAGTAAATCTTTTTTAATTAAAAACGAGATCATTCCTTGCCTTTCATATGCTCCAACATGTGATAGCTATAATTCCTTGAATTATCTGTTCCTTATAGGTCCACCATGTATTGCTTCATGAAATTGTAGCAGATCATTCATGGAGAATGCAAATATTGGAAGTATTTTCACCCAAACGGAGATATGTTACCAAATATTACAGGAGAGAGCAGGTTGTTAAAAGATGTTCAATAGCTTATTCTCCAAACATATTGGACAACAAGTGGATGAAACCATTACACCTCTTTTCACCAATTGAGTAAACGTGGGTAGTCTATCCATGGAGGTCCGCCACATGAAGATAAAATTTTTGATGGGAATCCAGTTGTTCCAAGCATGCCTAAATACTGACTTGCTCATCTTCATCCTTAAATTCATCCAAAGATATGCGAATGGTTCTTGTTTCGAATGTTAGATTATTATCTGCAAACAGGTTCACTCCACATTAGCTAGAGCAACAACTTTTCCAATCGCTTTCCAAGTGCCTGGTTGTGACGCTTTAATCGTAATGATGTCTAACGTTTGCATTCTTTGTTGAGAGTGGATAGCCATCATAACTTTCCTCTATAAGCAATGCGATTCCTGGTTAAATCTGCACAACCACTTTGATAATAACACAATATTAGTAGCCTTTAGTGTACCCACCCCAAGCCCGCTCATATTTTTAAGAAGAACAACTTTCGACCATTTTAGTCAATGTATTTTTTGTTTATCTATCCCACCTCTCCATAAAAAGCTTTTTCAAACTTTTTCTAATTTCTCAATGACATTTTTGGTGTCCTAAATAAAGAGAAATAATAGATTGGAAGGTTAGAAAGTACCGTTCTAATTATTGTGAGCCGTCCGCCAGTTGATAAACTTCTGCTTTTCCATGAAGATAATTTTGTTTTCAAAGATTTTCACAATTGGTTGCTAGTTTTTTTATATGTTTATGTTTGCACCAATTGGTATCCCAATATATTTAACGAGACTTGGTTTGGGTCGTTAAAACTACGGCTCTAAGGATTCAAGATTGATTTTTTTAGTAGAAGAGTAGAGACTTATATAGAAGAAAAAGAAGATTTGTAAAATTGTTCTAGTAAAAAAGATTAAGAATGGTTGATATATATAAATTCTGTTTGGTCCTTTTGGAGTTCTTTTTAATATTAAAGAATACACTCGTTAAAAATGGACGGTATCCATATGCATAAGAAAACACCTCACAACTTATAGATTTTCGTCTCGAACAATTTGCTTCAGATCGAGCCTTATTGTTTTTCAATTTGTGAGTTTTCTTCCAAGTGAAATTGATCGGCCACCATTTCAATATTCAAACGGAAGGTTTATTTATTTGCTATCTCAAAAAGAAAATACAAACTTTATAAGTGGTGATCTCAGATGGTCCGATTTTTACTATCCCAAAAAAAAGCTCTATAAGTGATGATCCCCGTTTAAGCAACTCAAAAACATTGGTATGCTTAGGTTTCCAATCAAATTTCACATTCTTCTGGGTAAGGGAAGTCAATGGTGTGGCTGGAAAGTTTCTAGGTATGATAGTGAATGATGAAGGAATTAAGGCTAGTCCAGAAAAAGTAGATGCAATCCTGCAAATGGGGTCATTATCAACAGTAAAGGATATGCACACTTTTTATACGGATACAATATGACCCATATGCGAATATATGGGTCAATTTGACCCATATATAAATACGAGATGTTTACCATCCCGCGCGTTACTGCGAGGTTGAATTTGTATGCTGAACGAAAATTAAAAAGTTAAGGGTATAAAACGTAAAAGTCTAAAAGTCCCGTTGTGAAAGTATAAAACTATAAAAGTATACTAAAAACGACAGTAGAAAAGTTAAAAGTTTCGTGGTCAAAGTAGAAGACAACAAAAGTTCAAGTAAAAAACCTTTAAAAAACGAAAGTTCAAAAGTTAAGGGAGTATAAAACGTAAAAGTCTAATAGTCTCGTGGTGAAAGTATATAACTATAAAATATACTAAGAAATGAAAGTAGAAAAGTTAAAAGTTTCATGGCTAAAGTAGAAGACCACAAAACTTAAAATAAAAATAAAAATTTAAGTTAGAGGGTAGAAAACGTAAAAGTATGAAACATATGTGGCTAAACTATGAAAACCTAAAGTTTACTATTCCGTTAAAGAAAAAACATAGTGTTAAAGTTTAGGGTAGAAAATGTCAATATGTCAAACTCCGTTAGAAAATAGTGTTAACGTTTAGGGTAGTAAATGTCAATATACCAAACTCCATTAAAAATATATATATATTAAAATTTAGGGTAGAAAATATTAAATACTCAAACTTTGGTGACCAAATTATAAGAAATAAAAAGATTACTATTTAAGTTTCAAATTTCATTGTATATATATATATAATGGGTAGTTCTCCAACATTACAACCAATTGTGTTTGCCATTTGCTCGACCTGTTGACACATGAAATTAAATACATGTTATGAGTAGATTTTAAGATCGAGATATATGTGTTTTTGTCACCTTCTTTAATTAGATACCACCTTTATAATTTTCACGTTTTAAAAATAGAAAACTTAATTCATAAAAAAAAAGTATACGTATTTATATGTAGGTGTATGTGAAAGTAGATGGAAAATGATTGATTGTCTTCTCATTTACACCAATCTCTTATATATAAAGTTTACATAATCTTGGGTTTCCTAACATAGATGATTTACAACTAAATGGCATGTATCCTAAACATAAACATTATATACAAAATATATTTTAATAGACCCCCGCAGTCGAAATGGGAGGTTGCCGGATGTTGAGGTTGACTCGAAAATCATCGAACATAACTTGTGGAAGACCTTTGGTAAATATATCTACTATCTGAAGGCGTGAAAGGGGTGTGAACAACCCGAATGTTGCCACTAGCGACTTTATTTCTAACGAAACGAATATCCAACTCAATGTGTTTGGTCCTCTGGTGCTGAACGAGGTTACTAGATAAGTAGACGACACTGATGTTGTCACAATACACCAAAGTAGTTCTGTTGGGAGGCCGATGTATCTCTAGTAATAAATTTCGTAGCCAGCAAATCTTGGTAACAACGTTTGCAACCCCGTGATTTCTGCTTCGACACTTGATCGAGATATGATAGGTTGTTTTTTGGAGGACCAAGATAGTAGGTTTTGACCCATGTACATGCAATAGCCTGATGTTGACCGACGCGTGTCTAGACTGCCGGCCCAGTCGACATCGGTGTAGGCATGTGAGGTGAAAGTGTCTGTCTTTCTGAGAAGTAAACCGTGAGATAGCGTACCTTTAACATACCAAAGAATGCGCTTGAGGGCATTCATATGAGAGCTATGAGGTGCATGCATGTGCATGCATATCTACTGCACAACATATGTAATGTCCGGCTTGTAATCGTTAAATACTGTAGGGCCCCGACAAGTTGACGAAACTCGGTACCATCAGAGATGTGTGTGCCCGAAGTGGCCTGATAGTTTTTGTTCTGTGTCTACCGGTGTTCGGGCCGGATTGCAATCTGCCATTCCCACCCGTTGAAGGACTTCAGTGGCATATATTTGCTACAAGAGTAACATAGAGTCCGGGCGGGTGTGAACCTGTATACCAAAAATATAGCTTAGGGGCCCCAAATCCTTCATAGCGAATTCTTTGGCGAGGAGATGCATGAAATGTTGTCGAAGAGAATCTGATGACGTGATCAACAAGATATCATCCATGCATAGCAAGATATATGCGGTGTCTGAGTGGGAGGGGGCTGGTGAGGTTTGTGGGTCCGACGAGAGGGCTTGGGCCGTGAAGAGAGGATAGGCGAGCGAGGGGTCTGGGTCGTGGTAGTTGGCCAGATGAAGGGGCCGGGATCTGAGGTGGTTTTGGAATGAAATTGATGGATGAGTCTCCTGTTGGTATGGTTAGAAGAAAATTCAATACCAAGAATGTGGAAGCCATGAATTACATTCATGAATGGAATAAATTAATGCCTTTGAAGGTCAATATCCGGCTTGGCAAGTCGGCCTTGATAGACTTCCAACTTTAGACGCGTTGATAAGGAGAAACATCAAAGTCAATTCGGGTCTTTGCCCGATTTGTGCCGAGTACCCGAAGACGGTGGAACACCTTTTTATCAACTCTTACCCGGCGATCAAAGTTTGGTTGAGGGTCGGTATGTGGTTGAACATTCCGCCTATATATGCCTTTTCCATCCAAGAGATTCTATATTTGCACCGTTTTTTTGAAGGCTGATAATAAGAGGAAACACGAGGTGCATGCGCGCGGTGATCTTTTGTGGTATATGGGTTTTGTGGAAGACTCGAAACGAAAAGGTCTTCTCGGGGAAAAATGGCTCTTGATAGGATGGCGTTTGAGGAAATTAAAACATGGCTTCTTTTTGGATTTCCAATCGATCAAAGGGTAATCTTTGATGTACGAGTAGAGGAGTTGATAATAGCTAGCTTGGGTGTTGTTTTATTTATTTATTGTTTGTTGTTATAACTCTCTTGCTTGTTTTTAATAAAATTTTACCTTTCAAAAAAATATACAAAATATATTCTAATAGTATAGGATTCATTTTAAAATTAAACAATTTGATGTTGTACGTTGAAGACCAAACAAAAGGTGACATGTTGGTCCATAAAGCAACCCTAACCTACATATCACAAACATAAACAGACACCTGATGCTTATCAATCACATGAAGTGGAAGTGGCCAACAAGATCAAGATGTGCCTTCATTCCATCCACTCATCATAGAGTAACCTTCATCAAATTAAAACATTCCTTCTTCTTCTTCTTTCCCATTTCCATCTTATTAATTAATGGCCTGCAATTTGACCATACACACAAAACCCTAACTCACTTAATTATCCTCCAAAACCTCAAACTTTAACAACCCAAAACTCCTCTTCTAGTCTCCACATTAACCAATGATCTCTCAACATTTATACATGACCAAACACATAATAGATGCATTTGGTTTCTTGACCAAGTTTTAACAGATCGATGTATCCCTCTTCTTTGTATAATTACATTAGTGATGACACAAATCTTTGGAAAACTCATCAAGAAGGTGACTGCCTTCCATTGCCTTCTCCATTTCAACTTCCTACCCCTCCTTATACTACCTTAGAAGATGGTAGAATCTTCAATGAGCTTTTGCAACAAGAACTTCACTTATCTAACAATCATAGCAATCACATTAATGGCAATAATTTTGCAGTTGAACAACAGTTAGCTAGTTTGCAGTCTCCAGTGGGAAAATGTAGCAACAACAATGGTGATGATGGGTCCCAGTGGCGGATTCAGGAATTTTTTTCACTGAGTTCACTAATTCATGGTGGTCGGGATTCAAACAACTAAATATCATAAATGTTGATTTGGTCGGTTCGGGTTGGTTCAATTCGGGTCGGTTAATATTAATAATATAATAACAATACGAATATACATTACAATAATTAGAGAACACAATGCCAATATGTGTGTATATATATATATATATATATATATTTCACAAATATATAAATATATATAAACTAGACGATAAATAATATGATTAATCTTTTAATTTTTCAACGAGTATAAACCCGGTCAAGAAATATTTTGGTATAGCCTTGGAAACAAGCTGGAATAGAAGAAAAAAAAAACAGAAAAAAAAATCGCTGGCTGAAAGAATTGAACATGGAACCTGTAAGATAGAAATCTAATGGGCATCGTAACCACTAGGGCAACTTACACTTTGATTATCAACTGGGAATTAATTGTTTTTAATAAACAGGAGCTGGGTCATCTTCTGCAACCAACTAAGAGGTGCAAAATAAACCGTTTAAGAAAAAGGAAATAAACAGGATTCGAACCTGGGATGTCGAAATTAGACATACACGCCTTGAACCAGTTGGGCTAAAAGGATTTTTGTCAATAGGATTCACTTGCTTAAAATATATGGATTCACTCCTAGTATTATATATATATTTACACTAAAATTTTGAAAGTCACTGGGTTCCCGTGAACCCGGTGACAATGAATTAGATCCGCCCCTGATGGGTCCAATAAGCCAACAAGTAGCAAGAAAAGGAGGAGAGCTTCAGAGAGCAAGCGGCATAGCAAGATTAACACGGCTCGAGGACCAAGGGACCGAAGAATGAGGTTCAGGGGCGAATCTTTGTTAACCCCAGCAGTGACCTCGGTCACTGCTGGTTTTTGTCTAGAGGTACCGAGTATACGTGTTTTACGAAGAAAATTTTTATATATACGTGTTTTATGAAGAAAATTTGTATATATATCGTGTCGGTCACCACTAATTTTTTTTTTATATATTGATTCGGTCACCACAAATTTTCGGTCACCCACAAAAAAAATTTCAAGATCCGCCACTGATGAGGTTGTCCCTTGATGTTGGTAAAAAGTTCTTTAAGTTGCAAGACTTGCTTGGGTTCGATAAGGCAAGCAAGACTGTGGAATGGTTACTCTTGAAATCAAAATCAAACATTCAAGAACTCATCTCTCATAGTGATCAAGCTTCTACTTCAAAATGTGAATATTTGGCTGAATATATCAATGAGGATCGAAACGGGAAGTCCTCTTCTAGTAGCAACCCAAAGGGGAAGAAAAAGACTAGAAGAGGAGTTAGGAAAAGTTGTTATCTTATTCGCCCTCTTGCTAAAGAAACAAGAGAAATGGCAAGAAAAAGGGCTAGAGAGAGGACATTGGAAAAGAGTAGTAATAAACTTGCTTGTGTTAGTGGTGCAGGTGATGATCAACTTTCAAAGTTTAGACCATGTTTGGATCAAACAATGGAACCAGGCACGAATCGTGCTAGTTCTTGGATCATAAACCAACCCGAACCGCCAAGTTCTCACTTTCATCTTGCGCAAGGAGTTATTGATGATAATCCTTCATCGATGGTAGGGAGTTGGAACCCGTCTTTCATGTTCAATTGTCCGCAAACTGGAGTACATCCTCGAGAGGTAATTATGTATCTTCAACCCGACCGTATGTTATCGTTATTGATATCCCACATTTTATCATCTAATTAAAAAGGGTTCTTTATTTTGTATTGCAGCATCAGTTCAGTGACTTTCATATACTTGGAAATTTATGAGGAGTCAAGAATTAGGTTTAACAAGTGATTGGTCATATCAGTGTTACTCATTTTCTCTAATGAGTGCCAGTTGCATTATAAGATTGGATCATGTGGACTGCTATATTCTGATATTTTCCAATGCATGTATAGGACAATATGATTTTTTATGCTTCAAGTGATGCTAGTTTTCTAGTGATTCCATCTCTTCTGTTTTGGAATCTTTCATATATGTCCTTAGGTATGTATCTCTCTGAGATTTGAATGATGAGCAAGATGTAATAATCCTTGACCACCAAAACTTTATTGCACTAGCTACTTGTACTAGTTTTTGTTGTTAATTGGTATGTGCCACGCTTTCTTTTTCACTAACCGAGCTATATATCTCCCTTAGTTTCGCGTTTAGCGTCACAAAGGTGCCAAGTTTTAGTTCTTTAACAATGTAAGTAAACCTAGGCGACGAAAAATGGCAGATCCGGGGTCACTATATTGATCTATAGTTATCTCAGAAAGTTCACTAAGAACTCAGTGTTTACATATATACTTGTTCAATTAATTATTACATGTAAATTTGTGAAGTTATTAGTAACTTGAAAGACTGTGAACATAACAAGAGATTGCTTTGCCTTATATACAGACGGTTTCCCCTTGATTAACCCCTAGCTTTAGTTATGTGGATCTTTTTTTTGCTAGTTTATGAGCCCTGATAACCCATTAGAATAGCTTTAGTTATCAATTAAATCCAGATGCAAACCAAGGTTTTTCAGTAAGTTTAACTATTATATATATATGGTCTTAATTATTTCTTGTGCCCTCCTAGATAATCAGAAAATTCAGACAGACATAGTTGGATGCTAGCTTGCTAAGTTTGGGGTGTTCATGTGAAACAATCAAACCCTAATTCAAAAAAAAAAAAAAAGAATTCAAGCTAGGTAGATTTCATGATGAAATAAGAAACAAGCAAGAGTACGCAGGCACATGCTAACCGGCCGGCTTTTTCTTCCTTTTCCTTTCACGTGGCACGTTTCTATTCAAAGTAGGTACTGCTAGCTTACCCTAACCCTAAACTGATCACTTTATACGTACTACGTACGTACGTAGCTTCTTTCTATCATATACAAAAACTAACACTCTAGTACGTACTCTAAACTACGAAGTGTATCTTAAATCTAGATTAATTGTGAGTTTCACGGTTCATTTAATTAAGCACCAACTATATGTTGATCGATGCGTGTTTTTGGTTTTATCGTCTTTACTTTAAAATTCTGATGCGTATTTTGACGTCTGCTTTTGTGCTACTTTAAAATTTGTATTTACCCTCTCTCCTCATACAATATACGATTTCCTCTCTCTTCTGGGTGATTTGCTTTTTCTCTCTCTAAATGGTTAATTTCCGGCCTCCCATTACTCTCTTTACAGGGATTCCGGTCACTTTCGATCATTGGCCGCCGTTGCATTTTCTGGTTATTGCGCGGTGTTGCCGCTGCTTTGAAGGGTTGCGACTAGTTTTTGGACTCTCTGATTTTAATTGGCTTGATTCGATCTGAGCTTGGTTTTGGTTTTAGGCGATGATTAGCGGCGAGGCGTGTTTATAACAACCGCCGCTTGAACCCGAGTCCTCTTAGATTTGGGTTTTGTTTGTGGTTAATTTCCTTGTGATTTTGACATGGTAGAGGCTTGATCTGTTCCTTTGAAATATTTATATGTGAACTTTGTAGATAGTTTGCGAGGGTTTCTTTTTAAGGTTTTAACCTTAAAGGCTTTGATTTGGATATAGATTTTTGATGGTAGATCTGTGATTTTGATTTGGAATAAGGTAGATCTGTTCCTTCGGAATCTCCATGTGGACTTTGTAGGTTGTATTCAATTTTTGGGTTGGGGGTTCTCATTAAATACTTTGATTTTTTTTTTTTGAACGGCTAAACTATTACAAACTCCTATTCTAACCCTATAAATCACCAAATACTTTGATTTGGATGCATATTTTTTAAGTTGAATCTATGGAGTGGATGCGATTATGAAGGTTTCTTTTATTAATTGTGTCTGTGGCTGGTTTATTAATGACTATGATGGTTTCTTTGGCAAGTTTAATATGTGGAATGGATGTGATTTTAAAGGTTTCTTTTGTTGATTGTAAAGTGTGGCTGACTTATTGATGGTTGTGATTGTTTCTTTGGAAATGATGATTTATCTTAAGCATTTGTGTTGTGTTAATATTGGCGAGGCACTATATATTTGTTGCAGTCATGTTTTCACTTACAGTATAATTTAAGCCCAAATGCTAATACTTGGACCATATTTGTTTGAGATATTATATATGTTACGCTTGAAATGTTACGTTTTACTCACAATTTTTACTGTTCCTCTTGAGCAACAACTACATTTTGATGTGTGTTTCTGGTACCCCACTTGTTTACTTTAACCCACTGACCTGTGCTGTTTGGTTGTCCGATATTCGATGGCTGTGATGATTTCTCTAACAATGATGATTTATCTTAAGCATATGTGGTGTGTTAACATTGGCGAGGGACTATTATTTATTGCAACCATGTTTTACTTACAATATGATATAAGCTAATTGCTAATCCTTGGACCATGTTCTTCAATTCTTGGAAATGATCTAGGCTATGAAAAATTTATGTATATTTGATGTCGGGGTTGCTAAGCTACCGTAATCGTTTTTGTAGTTTGATGTTGTAAGGAAATTCATACCCAAAGAGTTGCGCAAATCGGCTAAGAATAGAAGATTACCTCGGAAGCTAAAGATCTGGAGTAACTAAGTTATCCCGGATGATATGAAGAAATCGGAGTAACCAAGTTATCTCGGAAGCTGAAGGGTATCTAAGTGTTGAAGTTATCCCGGTTAAGTACTTATTCTGGATATATCTCAAGTTACCTCGGTAAGAAGAGTTTATCCCGAAAGTTGACTATATATTGTACTTACCCCGGAGACTGACAAAAGCACTTTTGTCAGTATGATAACGAACAACATTGTTCCCCGCCGCACCAGTCGTCACTGAACTGTTTCCATTGACATTGTGTGCAATGTGTATTTTGTTTATGACTGTATTTCTTACCTCTTGTGTTGGGAATGTTCTGCTTGGCAGAAATTCTCTAAGTCAGAGTTCCGAAGGAAGTTAGTCCGGAACTTCCTTCACACTGAGTAGTTCCTCCGGAACTTCTCCAGTGTTACTCCGGAACTTTGACTTATCCCCTGTTGCAAGTTCCAATGCATAAAGCTGTCAGAAAGCAGTTTTACTTTACACCATGCTGTGCACTGTTCACCGATAGGTCTGCTCAACTGTTCACAGAAGCATGCTTGTACTACAACAACTCTGGAGTAGATATTATTTGTTTATTTAGCCTTAGAGCTAAAAGGAAATAAAAGTAGATCTTTTATTTCCTCCTTGCACTATATATATTAGTTGTATTTCCTTTGTTCAAATTATCGAACACATCTCTTGTTCATCAGTTGTAACTCTCTGTAAACACTGTGAAGTATAAATATAGTAGTGCTTGGAATTGACATCTTGTGTTCATCTACTTTACTTCATGTTTACTTGTTACAGTTTCGATCAAACCGTTTCAAACATTAACACAAACAAGTCTGATTCCGCCTTTCTTGTTTGATACTTTTAGTAACTTGTTTGGTTAGTTGTCTCTAACCACGATCCTACAAGTGGTATCAGAGCTTTGGCTCTTGAGTCCTTAAGTTTTTAAAATTGTATTTTTGAAAACTTTTCTTGCTAAAAGGGTTACTGTTTGATTTGGATAAGACTGTTTTGATTCTTGATCTCTGAAAATGAGTGAACTAAGGAATGGCAGCACTAACAAACCTCCAACCTTCACTCCTGATGATTTTGACACATGGAAACTCAGAATGGAAATTTTTTGTAAAAATACCGATCATAAAATGTGGGGTTCCATTGTCAATGGACCAAAAGTCATTACCACCCCATCTGCTACTCAACCTGTTGTTGACCTTGTCAAAGCGTATGAGAATTATTCTGATGATGATCATAAGGTCTGTGAATGTGACTACAAAGCTTTGTGGGCACTCCAGGCAGCTCTTCCTAATTCCATACTAATAGGCTTTAAGAGATGCAAAACTGCACATGATCTTTGGAAAGCACTTATTGAAATGTATGAGGGAACAGATGAGGTGAAAGAGAACAAGAAAGACATTTTAAAACAAAGATATGAAAATTTCTGTCATAAAAGAGGTGAATCAATGTCTGAACAGTACTTAAGATATGTCCGACTTATAGATGAACTACAGGGTGCAGATGTAAAAATTGACAATGCTGATATAATCAGAAAATTTTTAAGATCATTACCTGAAGTTTGGACTGTCTATACAGTCAGTATCAAGTACAACAAAGACCTTAAAACCTTGAAATTAGGAGATCTCTATGGAATGCTGAGTGCACATGAGATGGAAATGAATGAGAAGTCTGGTGTATCATCAAACCAGACATCATCTTCCAAAGGCACTTTGGCCCTCATCACTGCTCACTCAGAGAACTATTCTGAACCTGAACCATATGTATCCTTTCCAGAGTCTCCTAAAGGACATGAAGCATCATACTACCAAAACTTTGCTAATGTTGCTAACAGTTCTTATTCAGGTTTCACCAGATCAGATCTAGAGTGCATCAGTGCTGATGACCTAGAGGAGATTGACATCACTACCCAACTAGCCATGGTGTCACTTAGGGCTCAAAGGTTCTACAAGAGAACAGGGAGAAAATACAATGGAGCCAAGAATGCTCCTATTGGTCTTGACAAATCAAAGGTCAAGTGTTACAACTGTCATCAGTTGGGACATTTTGCCAGGGAGTGTTCTCAACCAAGAAGAGAAAATGGTTACAATGGTGAGAAGAAACAAGAATATACCAAACCAAGCTCTTCCTCTGGTCCTACTCCACCAAAGCCCTCTTACAACACCCAAAGCCAAGCAACTGCTGCTGTAGCAAACCAAACAGGGTTTGTTGACTGGGAAGATGTGATGCATGAGTTTGCTCCAACTAATCATGCCTTGATGGCAAGTGGTTCTTCACCTGCTTCTGCAGAGGTAAACTCTAACTCCAGCACTGAATCTGAAAATGTGTTATGTACACCTAAGTGTATTGAAGTGGTTGAGAGTTACAAAAAGCATAATCAGGCCCTTGTAGATGAACTTAAAAATCTAAATGAGTTGAAAGAGTACTCAAAAAGGGCTGATATTGCTTACTCAACCAAAACTGATGAACTCAGACAAACAATAGGGATTTTGAAACATCAACAAACAAATTTTATAACTCAAATGGATGATGTGGTTGAGCAACTAAATATTTCAAAGAAACAAAATGTGGAATATGTGCTTGACATTCAAACCCTAAAAGATCAGCTAAGGGAAGCCTTGTGCAATGCTGATAAATTTCAAATTGCTAGTGAAAAAGCAGAAAAGTTGTGGCATGAGCACACACATGGGAAGGGAAGGGTATCTTTTAAAATTGTTGAAAACCCTGATTCATACACTTGTCTTGAAACCCTAACTATTAAAGAAACAAGTGTTCCATTGTCCCCTGACCCATTGGAAATTGGTCCAGTAACTGAGGACCCTTCCAAAGAAGCTGAAAGTCTGAAAGAGAGTGATGACATGAGAACTGATAGTTTTATTGGCTTTTCTGACATCAAAACTGAATCAACCAGCACTTCTGCTGAGGTTGATAAATCAAAGATTTCAAAACCAATTCTTAAAAACCCTAAGAATGTGAGTTTAGAACATGATGATTTCAAACTGTCAAAATCTACTACTCAAAGGAATGACAAATCAAAAACTGTTGGAAATCAAATCAGTTCAGAGTCATCAAAACAAAAGTCTCACACCTTTGTGAAAGAATGCATAATTTGTGGTGAATTAGGACATGTTGCTGTAAATTGTTCCTACAATCCTTTCAAACAGATAATTAACAATGCTAACACTTCTCCAAGGAGAAACCAAAATCTGTTAAATTCAAAGAACTTAAAGGATAGCAGGAACATGTCACCAAAAAGATCACATGTTGATCAAAAGATTTCTGGAAAAACTCAAAAGGTCTGGATTGGAAATGAAAAGAATAACAGCTTTTCATATGTTAAAAGAAACAATTTTTCTAAGGAACAACATTCCGCAGGAACTTCATATCTTCCGGGAGAAAATTCCTCCGGAAGAAATACAGTTCCCTCGGAACATTTTAAAAACATCAGGTCTTCTAATCCCTCAAAACAAAGACCTGAATTTCAATCCACTGAGTTCATTAATCAAATTCACCCATCTTTCAAAGGAAATTCACGAGCAAAATCTGCTCCTCGTGAAAGAAAACAAGTTTTTGAACAGTATGAAGTGCATGATTATCCTGCACAAGTGAGTTCCTACGGAACTCAGCATCCTCATACTGAAACTTTCAAAGTTGCTGCACAACCAAAACTTGAAACTGCAAGACAAAGAAGCAACAGAAAGTTTAGGGAAAAGAAGGCTTTTATTAAGAAACATGGTTTTCCCAAATGGCAGAGTTATAACAGAAACTTAAATGAGAAAAATGGTGATTTTTCTGAGTATGATGATTTTCCTGCAGAACAACTTGTGTTAGGAAACTACTCTTATAATGATGCCATGGGAAGACCCAAGACCACAAAGGCTTGGGTCCCATACTCCAACTGATCATGTTCTTTACCTGTGTAGGAGTCACCTAATAAATCTCAAGCAAATGTTTGGGTTGTAGATAGTGGGTGCTCCAGTCACATGACAGGTAATAAAAATCTTCTAGAAAATACAAAAAGATATGATGGTGGTCCCGTTGCTTTTGGAAGCAATGAAGGGTACATTACAGCACTTGGTAATGTATCAAATGGAAGTTTTACTCTTGACAAGGTAAGTCTTGTAAATGTTCTGAATTTTAATCTGCTGAGTGTATCACAAATTTGTGATAAAAGGATGAATGTTCTGTTTAATGATGAAGAAGCTCTAGTACTTAAGCCTGGTCTAAAAATTCCAAATGAAATGATTTTGATAAAAGCAAAAAGGCAGGATGGCTTGTACTTACTTGATATGGCAAGTGCCAAATCTCTTGATGGCAATACTTGTTTAATATCAAGAGCTTCTGTTGATGAGTCTGACCTCTGGCACAGAAGACTTGTACATGTTAATTACAAAACCATGAACAAACTTGTTAATTTAGGTTTGGTAAATGGTTTGCCTCAAAAACACTTTAACTGTAATGAGCATTGTACTGCTTGTTTGAAGGGCAAGCAACACAAGTCTTCTCATAAGTCCAAAACTGAAAACTCAATTTCTCAACCCTTAGAATTGTTGCACATGGATCTCTTTGGTCCTACTAGGGTAATGAGTTTGGGAAAGAAATCATATTGTTTTGTAATCACTGATGATTTTTCAAGATACACATGGGTTTTCTTCCTAAGAACTAAGGATGAAACACCTGAGATTTTAAAATCATTAATCACTCAACTTGAAAATCAGTCAAATTTCAAAGTCAAAACAATTAGAAGTGACAATGGCACAGAATTTAAAAATCATGTTTTAAATTCTTTTTGTGAAGAAAAGGGGATATCTAGGCAGTTTAGTGTTGCTAGAACTCCTCAGCAAAATGGTGTAGCTGAAAGGAGAAATAGAACACTGATTGAAGCTGCTAGATCAATGCTGGCTGAGTCTAAGCTCCCTGTAACTTTCTGGGCTGAAGCAGTGAACACTGCCTGCTATGTTCAGAACAGGGTGCTTGTGGTCAAAGGTAAAAACAAGACACCATATGAACTTTGGAGAAAAAGAAAACCAAGTATACACTTTCTCAAAGTTTTTGGTTGTCCTGTTACAATATTAATAACCAGTGAGAATTTAGCTAAGTTTGCTGAAAAGGCAGATGATGGCTTCATGGTTGGTTACTCAGGTATTGCCAAGGCATACAGAGTATACAATCTCAGAACTAAAATTATTGAAGAGTCAATTAATGTGTTTTTCAATGAAAAATCAACAAATAAGTTTAGTTCTGAACCCACATGGTTATTTGATATTGATTCACTAACCAATGCTTTCAACTTTACTGTTGATAAGTCCTTTAGTGAGTATGTGCAGTCTCAGGGGGAGAATTCAAATGCAAAGAAGGATGGCTACAAATTTGGTCATTACTACTCCTCTGTCAGCACACAACCTTTCAAACCTTCAACCATGCCAACTGATGCAATTCAACAAGTCACTGATCCCACTCCAGTGAATGTGGTTGAAACTGAGTCAAGTGACTCTCAGTCACAACAGGATGGTTATGTCTCAGACACCAGTGATGATGGGAGCTTGCAGCATTCTCCAAATGACAACTTACATGGTGATATTGATGGTTCTCATGAGTCAAATTTCAATGACTCATCTCTTGGAGATACCATCAACTCTGCTAACAACTCAAGTGATCGACATGTCTCTGCTGCAACTACATCAAATTTGCCCCCTTCACAAAGATTGCCAGGAATTGAGCTTAGTGTCTTGTTGCCCCCAATTATTCCACCAACTAGGCAAGTTCAAAGTCACGAATTTCCAAGTTTTCAGAATACAAATGTCAGCAAAACTCATCCCATTGAGAATGTGATTGGTGAAGTAAATGCTCCTGTTCTTACAAGAAGCAAATCTGCTGATGCAAACATCTGTTTATTTGCATGCTTCCTGTCTCAAGAAGAACCAAAACAAGTGGAGCAAGCACTTAAAGACAATCATTGGATTGAAGCTATGCAAGAGGAATTGTTCCAAATCAACAAACAACAGGTTTGGGAACTGGTTGATTTACCTGTACATGCTCAACCAATTGGAACAAAATGGGTTTTTAGAAACAAGAAGGATGAAAGAGGAATTGTTGTCAAGAACAAAGCTAGGCTTGTTGTTCAGGGATATTCTCAAGAAGAAGGGATAGACTATGATGAGGTTTTTGCTCCAGTTGCAAGATTAGAGGCAATCAGAATCTTCCTTGCCTATGCAGCTTTCAAGAACTTCACTGTTTACCAAATGGATGTCAAAAGTGCTTTCCTTTATGGGAAACTGAAGGAAGAAGTTTATGTCTGTCAACCACCAGGGTTTGAAGACCCACACCATCCTAACAAGGTGTGTAAACTGATCAAGGCTCTCTATGGTCTCAAGCAAGCACCAAGAACTTGGTATGAGACTCTGTCAAATTACCTGCTTGGCCATGGATACAGGAGAGGAGCCATTGATAAAACTCTCTTCATAAGGAAAGTTGGAAAAGATAAGTTGCTTGTTCAGATTTATGTGGATGATATTATCTTTGGATCTACCAATCCTAAGTTGTGTAAGGAGTTTGAGACCCTGATGCAAGATCAATTTGAAATGAGTTCCATGGGTGAACTTAATTTCTTATTGGGTCTCCAAGTTAAACAAACTGCAGATGGCATCTTCTTGAATCAGTCAAAATATATTCAAGATATGCTCAAGAGGTTTGATATGCTATCCTCCTCTTCTGCAAAAACTTCTATCTCAACCTCTCACAATCTGAATTCAGAATCAGAAAGTGAACCTGTTGATCAGCACACTTACAGGGCAATGATTGGTTCTCTGATGTACTTAACAGCAAGTAGGCCTGATATCATGTTCAGTGTATGCCTATGCTCTAGATATCAATCAGCTCCCAAAGAATCCCACATGAAGGCAGTAAAGAGAATATTTAAATACCTCAAAGGTCAACCAAAACTTGGTTTGTGGTATGCAAAAAACAATGACTTTTCTCTTGTTGCCTACACTGACAGTGACTATGGTGGCTGCTACTTGGATAAGAAATCAACATCAGGAGGATGTCAATTTCTAGGAAATAGGCTTGTATCATGGCAATGCAAGAAACAGACCTGTGTTTCTACATCAACTGCTGAAGCTGAGTACATTGCTGCTTCAAGCTGCTGTGGTCAAGTACTTTGGATCCAGAATCAAATGCTGGATTATGGAATCACATTCCTGGAAACTCCTATGTATGCAGACAACACCAGTGCCATTTCCATCACCAACAATCCTGTGAAGCACTCTAAGACAAAGCACATCGAAATAAGGTACCATTTCATTAGAGATTGTGCAGAAAAGAAATTGATTAAGTTACACAAGGTTCATACTGATCTTCAATTAGCTGACCTTTTCACAAAGGCATTTGATGAAGCAAGATTTTTCTTTCTTATCACAGCTATTGGGATGATGAACTTTGGTTAACTTTTGCTGTCAATTGTTGCTTTTATGTACATAAATTGTTCTATCACCTTATGTGTTTGTGTTCTTAACATCCATCTCTTCAAAATCATGAGAACTCTTTCAAGAAATGGTCTTATAACTGATAATTTGAGAAACTTCCAAAGTTATGACCATTTCTGAACTTTTTGATGCTTCTAAGTAAATTCCAAGGGAACAACATTGTTCCGGAGGAACTTACTCCTGAAGTTTTCCTTCTCAAGAGAAGTTCCGAGGGAACTCTCTAAAGTTTCTAACAGGTTTTCAAGTGTTTTCTAAGTGTTTCAGGTGTTCCGGAGTAAATTTTGAAACTCCGAAGGAACTTCCTGCGGAAGTATTTTAGGAGAAGAGAAGAAAATTTCTAAGGGTAAAAGTTCCGAGGGAACTTCACTCTTCCGAAGGAACTCAATTGTTCCGAAGGAAAAGTTCCGGAGGAACTTTATTGACTTAATCTTTTTCTGTGGATTAAGTGGGACCCTTTATTTCAAATTTTAACAGTGACGGTTAACTGGTGGCCCCACTAATTCCACCTTTTCCGTTAACGTCAATTCCCTCTCTCCTCACCCCTTTAACTGTCACTTCCAGAGAAACCCTTTCACTTACTAAACCTAAATCCCAAATTCCCGTCAATCGCTCTCAATTTTTTCCCAATTTCATCAAATTCATCTGAATCTCTCAAGCAATCACTCAGTACAGAACAAATGGCAGCATTCGCATTTCATCACGAGCATAATCAAAGAGCTTTTCTAGAGAAAACAGAGAAGTCGGCTCCGTTTGATGGAATGATCGACTTCCTCACTGCGTCAGAGCTAAACTTTGCCCTAACTGTAAATCCCACGATCTACGACGAAACTATCTCTCAGTTTTGGGCAAATGCGGTAGTAGGTGCCGGGAATGCAGATGGCAAGCAGGTGATGCAAATTGAAAGCCAAGTTCACGGTAGAAATGTGTACATCACTGAAGAAATGATCAGAACTCATCTGAAATTACAAGACAGAGATGGTATTCTTACTGTTCCCAAGGAAGATTACCAATTCACTCTGATGGGCATAGGATATGGAGGAAACCCCAAAAGCAAAACTGTGAAGAAATGTCACATCCCACCTGTATGGAGGTTTCTTGCCCATACTCTGATGGTTTGCCTAACTCCCAGAAGATCTCATGAGGAACTTGGTGAAGTCCAAGCTACTGCTCTTCATGCTGTGATCAGGGGAGATTGCTTTAATTTCTCAAAAATGATTTTTGATGGGCTCAGGGAAAATTGTGAAAAACCTTTTAATATGTATCCCAGATTTTTACAACACATTTTGGATACACAATTCCCTGAAATTCCCAGAGCTGGTACCATTTTTCACCAAAAGAACTTAACTGAGAAAATTTTTTCTTACTTGCTTTCAAAATCTGCTATTTCTAACTGTCTTGGTGTGGAAAATGACCATCCACTACCCGATCCAAGAGTTATTCCTGCACCTAGGGTGCAAGAGCAACCAGTTGCTGTTCAAGAACCAACTGAGCAACCTGCTCCAGGTGACAACACTGAACCTACACCATCAGTTGTTGAACCCACACCTGAAACTGACCCTCCAGCAAAATTACCTGTAAATTTTACTTACATAAGAAAGAGGGTCAAGCACTCAAAAACTACAACCAAAACTTCCTCACCTACTCCATCAAAAGTTGTTGAAAAGGAGACAGGGTCTACTCCACCTGTGTCTCCTACTGCCACCCAACCTGAAAACCTTGAGCATGACCCACTGTCTGCTCAACATCAAAGCCAAGGGTTAAGCCATATTGCTGATGATCTCTCACTTGAGACCTCATCTTCTATCAGATTGGATGTACAACCCTCATCCCTTTTGTTTACCTCCATAGACCTAAACCAAGATTTACCTGTGGATGATGAAGAAACTGATTTAAATCCAAATGACAATCTCTTCTCATTAACCTCACCTCATGAAGATGATTGGATGGATCTAGATTATGCTTCTCCTAACCCCCATTCACCCACTAAGGAGTTGAACATCAGGAGTGATGAAGATGTTCATATAGAAAGGGCTGCTACTACAATTGGTTCCCCACTGGAACAATTGGACAGTAGTAACATTCTTAAGACCCAATCTATGGCAACCAGCAGCCAGTTTGAACCAAAGGAACCAGAAATGGAACCTGAGGCAACAACTGTGCTTGCAGGGAATCCCAGGAGCCAAGACAACCAGGGTGTTGAGCTTGATCAAGCTAGGCTTGATGGCTCTTCTTCGCCCAAGGATACTGAGAAATCAGTTGAGGGCAGTGCTTTACTTAAAGAATTGACGGCAAATCAAACTGAATTGCAGAAACAGATGCAATCCCTGCTTCACACTATTCAACAGCAGGACACCTTGATTGAAAGGCTTAAGCAGGAGAAGGTTAGTGCATCAAACCCAACTGGTGAAGCTGTTGCTACCAAAAAGGGGGAGAAAGCTAGCTCTTCAAAATCTTTTGAAAACATTTCTGCTAAAAGTAAGCCAACTGAAGACTCTGCTAGCTCGTCTGAAATTGATTTTGATCACAATGAGAGGATACCTGAGAAGATGAAGACAAAGCTATTCAAAATCAGTGGAGTTAAGCCCTTCAACCCAATTGAAGGTTTGCTTAATGTTCACATGGATCAGCTAATGCAGGCAACACCTGAAGAATGCAAAGTCAATCACATGGAATTTCTAAGATTCGTGATGGCTGCTTCAGGTGCTCATCCTCTAAACATTGCAGAAGTCAGAAGCTTTATATCAGAGGTCTATTTAGCAAAAGAGCAAGAGTATCTTCAAACAGGTGTAGAACAGTTTGAGGCCGGAGGAGGAGAAAGAAGTGAAGAACAGGTTGATACACCTGAGAGTAAACCAGTGGAAGATGTGTCTCAGCAAGAAGATCTGTTTGATATAGAAGTAACAGAAGCTTTACTGAACCTAAGGAGTACTACATCTTCTGCAGCAAAGGTTGTAACAGAGGAAATTCCAAAGGATGTTGTTCCGGAGGAATTTGCCTCTGACACTGAAATTCCGAAGGAAGTTACTCCGGAGGAGCTAATCATCACTGATGAAACTCCAAAGGATGTTACTCCGGAAGAATCAACCTTGGCTAAGGAGATTCCGAAGGAAGTTACTCCGGAAGAACTTCTCTCCACTGAGAATGTTCAGAAGGAAGTTACTTCGGAAGTTGTTTCCAAGGAATGCCTAAGACTATTTCGGAACTAATTGCTCCGGAAGTCAGTCCCAGGGTAGTTACTTCGGAACCTGGCACTAAAACTATTCCTGAGCAAGTTATCTCGGAAGTCAGTTTTAATGCTACAACTTCACTTCCTGAGTCTTCAAAGCCTGCTGATGGTGATTCTCTTGATGAGAGAACCATATCTGGTTTCACTGACATGGATGAAGATAATCAGAGCACAGGTGATCAAAATGAAAATATGGACCCTGCCACAAAAGCTCTGATTGATCAGATGGAGAAGGAGAATGTTGAAATGCATAAGAAGTTCCAAGAACAGAAGGAGGCTGCTGTATTTGATGAACAGAAACAACTGCTCATAGAAGGAGGTATTTATGAGTATGTTGTCAATAACTCAGACCTAATGTTCTTTATTAATGGAGCTAGGCTAAGATCAGACAACTACACAAGAGAAAGGATTGCTAGAGCTGAAGAGCAAGGTCTTTCAGATAAAGTTGAAAAGTATAAAAGGGTCTTAGCAAATGACTACAGGAAAATTCATATGAAAAGCAATGAAGACAACAAAATTTTCCTTGGTCAATTCAGTATTATGCTCAGAAGCAAGGAGTGTTTTACTGAAGCATGGGTAAATGAGATGAAGGGTGATGACTTGATAAATTGGATGTATATGATTCTCACCATTCAAGCTGATGAAGCCAAGAAGATGAATGTTAAAAGGTTTGTTGAGTGTAGTTATGAGCAGGAGAAGGCACAAGAGAAGCAAGGTACCAGATATCAAAAACTATCTGAGGAAGATGACTTGCTGATTCACAAATGGTATTTCAAAGAAATCTTAATGGAGAATCCTAAGAGAATCAACTCTTGCAAACTGCCAAGGCTGAGATCTGAACTTGATGCCATCAGGAAGAGTCAAATTGAAAAGGAGAGAACTACTGGTGAGAAAAGACCACCAGGTATGTATACTCTTTTCGACTCTCTTCATCCTGAAGGTCTCAGTTACCTCAAGGAAAAGAAAAGAAAAGCTCCTGTCTCTGCTCCTCAACAGAAGAAACCTAGGATCAACATTGTCAAGCAAATGTTTGACACTGTTTCTGATCCTCACCTCTCATCATCATCACAACCCTTTACCTCAACATCACAACCCACTGCCCCTACATTTCAAACTCCAAACCAACCAATTCAATCTCCACCATCTTCTCCACCTTCCAAAATTCCAAAGCCTACACAACCCGAGCCTGAATCCTCATCCCAAAAACCTTCATCCCCTCAGCCTATTCCCTTCTCTTACTCTGGAAGAAAGAAGTCTATGGCAAGTAAGAAACGCCTAGCCAAAAGGAAGAAGATAGCTGTTAGTGATTCAGAAGAAGGATCCGAACCTTCAGATTCTCCAACACCAAATGTTGAAGTCACTCATCCCTGCATTCTAAGGATTGAAGATCACAGGAGTGAGAACATGTATTACTTCTTCATGAGCAATGGTGAAATCAGGAAGAAGCCTGAATTAAAAATGGAGGATTGGGATAAGTTGAATCAAATGGATATCATGGCTATAATGGGAACTCCTAACTACAAGGCAGTGTAGAGCTCAAGTCAAAGCATCTTGAAGATTCAGACAGAAGAACAGTTTTTGGTAGCAACATCTTAGGGGGAGACTGTTGGGAATGTTCTGCTTGGCAGAAATTCTCTAAGTCAGAGTTCCGAAGGAAGTTAGTCCGGAACTTCCTTCACACTGAGTAGTTCCTCCGGAACTTCTCCGTGTTACTCCGGAACTTTGACTTATCCCCTGTTGCAAGTTCCAATGCATAAAGCTGTCAGAAAGCAGTTTTACTTTACACCATGCTGTGCACTGTTCACCGATAGGTCTGCTCAACTGTTCACAGAAGCATGCTTGTACTACAACAACTCTGGAGTAGATATTATTTGTTTATTTAGCCTTAGAGCTAAAAGGAAATAAAAGTAGATCTTTTATTTCCTCCTTGCACTATATATATTAGTTGTATTTCCTTTGTTCAAATTATCGAACACATCTCTTGTTCATCAGTTGTAACTCTCTGTAAACACTGTGAAGTATAAATATAGTAGTGCTTGGAATTGACATCTTGTGTTCATCTACTTTACTTCATGTTTACTTGTTACAGTTTCGATCAAACCGTTTCAAACATTAACACAAACAAGTCTGATTCCGCCTTTCTTGTTTGATACTTTTAGTAACTTGTTTGGTTAGTTGTCTCTAACCACGATCCTACATCTTGTACTTAAGGGTCAAGATTATCCTTATAGAAATTAAGGGCTCTCTTTAAATTCCAGTTGGCACCATATATTATACTTGTAAAAAATTGCAATTACCGAATGTTCTCATCGTTCACATTGCAAGTTAATACGTACAATAGAGCCGAATTTATACAATACTTGTGTTTTTACTTGCTTATTTTACATTCGAGTCAAATATTATTGAGTAAATTACAGAGAAGGTCCTTTATGTCTTACCCTGATTTCGAATTAGGTCCTTTAAGTAAAGTTGTTACACCCGACATCCTTTATGTTTTCAACTTGTTTCATAGAAAGTCCTTTATCACTAACGGTGTTAAAAACAATCTTTAAGTCGAGGACACTTTAGTCATTTACAAAATCTTTTAATAAAACATTAAAATCCAAAAAAAAAAAACTAATATTAAAAAACCCAGAAGGAGAAGAACGGACCATCTTCCACGCCATTATCCAACCCCCAAACAACTCATTGATAATCATGTCTCCTCCGTCTTCGGCGGCGACTCCAAATCAGGTGACATCTCCGACTCCGATTACTTCTAGTAGTGGCAGGAAGACGACCAATGGTATGTCTCGCTAAAATCTACGACGTCGATTCTCCTCGCCGGAAAATCTAGAACTCCTCCGTCTCCGATGGCCACACGAACCATAACGGTTTCCTGCTCTCGCTGCTTTCTCTACCGCCGGTGGATAAGAAGAAATGGCGTCGCGGCCGAAGAGTGAAGCTTAACAAGTAAATAATTGACCTCAGTTGTCAAATTAGTGTACCACACTTGTGCGATATTTGGATACGTATCACAGGCCTAAGATCGTAGTTGAACACATGCTCAAGAACAGAGATGACACTAATCGGAACCCTAAGTTTGAATTACTTAGTTGGGGCAAATTATATTAGAATAGGTTAATTGAAGATTAGAACATTGACTGATGTAAGGGATATATGCAAGTTTTGACTTTTGATAGAGGGATTGAAGAAATGGAATTTGATTGTAGGCGTCTCAGTGTCGCCATTGGAATTCGATGGTGGATGAACAATTGTTTCCATATTGGGTATTTCTATTCTATTTCTATTTTATATAAATACATGCTAGATTTTTTTATTTTTTCGGATTTTAATGTTTTATTAAAAGATTTTTTGAAATGACTAAAGTGCCCCTGACTTAACGATAGTTTTTAACACCGTTAGTGATAAAGGACCTTTTATGAAAAAAGTTGAAACATAAAGGATGTCGGGTGTAACAACTTTACTTAAAGGTCCTAATTCGAAATCAGGATAAAACATAAAGGACCTTCTGTGTAATTTACTCAATATTATTCTAAGTGTTAGAGAGTAAAGACTAACTTGATTCCCCATGGGTTAATCTTGTGAATAATATTTTCTTTGGTAATTAGGTGAATAACCACGATCGTACATATGCAAAGCAGTTAAAATGTTTTTGATCATAAATGTCTTTTCTTATTTTAGGAAACATATGGTGTACATGATAGAAATGGAGATACATAGATTTTTTTATGAATGTTTAGAGCTTTTGACACTTGTGATGAAGCTGATGAATCTTATTGTAGTTTTGTTTTAAAGTTAATTTATAAATATTGTAGTACTAAAGTTTCTAAAGTTTGCAAATATCATACTTTGTGTTGTGGTTGAGATACATTTGGATGTATTTTCATTTACATGATTATAAAAAGATTGTCTATCGTAATGCACGGACGAGACAATCCTAATTGTATCTTAAATCTAGATTAATTGTGTCTACACTTATATATATATTTATTTATTTATAAGGTAGGTTTTGAACTCATGTTTTGTGAGAACTCTATATAATTACTAGGTTTAGGTTTATGTGTGTTATACGTGATTGAAAAAATATATAATTAATAGCTTTTTTTGTATGTAATTATTATAAATTTATATATATGTTAATAACATAAATGAATACAACCTTTTTTTTATATAAGTTAACATATGATTTAAATTATTATCCATAACTCCAAAGTACTATTGAGTAGTGATTCTTTTTTTAAACAAATAAGTGAAGACATTCCAAGTATGTGAAAAGGTGATATAAACGGTATTTAATTTTTAAAACGTTTTATCTAATCCTAACAAGGAATGGCTATAAATACATTTACTTTTTAGTACAACTATAAGTAATAAGAGTTATTAAAATGTTTATAATTTCTAATACTTTAGGAAATATTAAATCAACATCTTTGAATCAACATTTTTGAATTTTTGATATACCTAACAATCATTGGGAATCAATATGAGTAATTAGCACATCACAATACTTAAAATTATTTTTTGAATCAACATCTTTGAATATTTGATATACCTAACAATCATTAGGAATCAATATAAGTAATTAGCACATCACAATACTTAAAGATTGATTTTTTTCAACTAATATTATAAATAAAAACTAAAAGATGATAATAGTAGGATATGAAAATGCTTAATTGCTTACAAAGGTAAATTTTGACCAATTAATGTTGAATCACAATGCTTTTGTTTTGGAACAGCAATCACAATAACACAGGAACAAGCCACAGCAAGAAGCTGAGGCCCCCCAAAACAACACAAACAAGAGAAAGAAAGTTACATGTTGAAGCTTACCCAATTACCCCACTTTATGCCTCTACCTTTACACCTGTTACTAACCAAAAGAAAACTCCAAGATTTAATTTCCTTTATGATGAAAGCTAACGCCAGCCTCATCTTCCTCTTGAAAATCGCCTCATTTCTCGCCCGCCAAATACACCAACACGCCGTAAAAAATACCGCCTTCACCATCAGGTCCTTCCTTGAGCTACTGTTCCTATCATGCACCCTCACCAAAATGTCTCTGACCGAAAAAAAGGGGAGCAGGGGCAGTTTGCACCACTGCCTAATAATGCCCCAGATCATCTCCGCAAACTCGCAACCGGTGAAAAGATGATCCACGCTCTCCTCCGCACTGTTACAAAACGGGCATAAGCCCTGACCAATGTTAATATTCCGATGAGAAAGAGTGTCCGCCGTAGGAAGTCTCCCAAGCACCGCTCTCCAAGCGAACACATTAACCTTAATAGGAACCACCTTACACCATTGAAAAATCACCTCCCCGTTCGATGTATTCGCCGATATCACTAAGTCCTTAAGACTTTTAACCGAAAACACACCCATCGAATTACCACTCCATCTCCAGCCTCCAGCCCCTTCAACGAGACAGCTCCGTATATCAACATTAAGCCCCCTCAAATCCGATTTAGCCCTCATGATTGCTTTCCAAACTCCTGGTAAAAGAGGATCCCTAGGCACAACCATATTACAAGCCCGAACACCATGAATACTCTCCACAACCCTCCGCCATAGCCGGTCATGCTCAGTAAGATATCGCCAAGTCCACTTGGCCAACAAACACATGTTCGACGTGGCAAGCGGGACCAACCCCAATCCCCCCTCCTTCCCCCCCTCCTTGATAGGCTTAAGAATTTGATCACGCGCAATCCAGTGAATTTTGGAATGCTCCTCATCACCTCCCCATAGAAAACGGAACCGGATCTTCTCGAGTTCCATGATCACCTTTTTGGGAGCTTGATAAAGCGAAAAATAGTACGTTGGGAGACAATCCAACACCGATTTAATAAGTGTTAATCTCCACCCAATCGACAACTTCTTCGCTTTCCAACCCGAAAGCCGAGATTGAAACACCTCCACCACCTTGCTCCAATTTCTTTTTAGGTTCATATTAGCTCCAACAACAAACCCTAGATAACCAAACGGGAAGTCGCACGTACTACACCCCAGAAAATCAGCCCACCGGTTCTTCTCCTCGTCCGCCACATTAACCCCATAAAGCCCACATTTTTACAAATTGACTTGAAGGCCCGAGACCAAGAAGAAACACCATAAGAGTTTCCTAAGATTGATGAAATTCGCCCCCGACAATTTCCAAATAACCATAGCGTCATCCGCAAAGAGAAGGTGAGAGATGACCGGCCCGTTGTACGGAGTAGCTAACCCATGGAAGATCCCCATCCCATTGGCTTTCGACATCTTTCAATGAAACGCCTCCATCACCACAATGAAGAGATAAGGGGACAACAGGTCTCCTTGCCTCACTCCTTTAAAACAATTGAACTCACTTGTGGGCGATCCATTAATGATAACCGAAGCCCGGGAAGCGGAGATAATCCCGAAAACCCACCTCCTCCAACGCTTTGGGAAATTCATTTGCTCCAAAATGGACAATAAAAAGCCTCAATCGAGCGAGTCATAAGCTTTATTAAAGTCAATTTTAAAAAACATCGCCTCCATTTTATTTTTCTTAAGCCAAGATAAAAGCTCATTGATGATGAGCGGACCATCAACAATATTTCTTTTGGCAACAAATGCCATTTGCGTCTCCGAAATCACCGAATCAGTCACCACTTTCATTCTATTAGCGAGGACTTTTGAGATGACCTTAGCAATACACCCCCATCAAGGAAATAGGCCTAAAGTCCCCCAAACATTGCGGATCCGCAATTTTAGGAATCAAACAGAAGAATGACGATCCGCACCCGTTATTAATTCTGCCCTCAATATAGAACTCGTCGAGAACCTTAACGAAATGCTTAATTGATTTTTACAACTAATGTTGACTTTTTGGATATTAAAAGAGCTCAAACCTTTAAGAAAAATATTGTATTTTACAGGATCCTTTAAGAAAAAGTTAGATCAACATCTTTAAATATTTTCTAATGATCCCTAGCCCAATTGGCTAGGGGAAGGTACCCAAGACATTATAACGAGGAGGTTTTAGGTTCAAGTCCACTTGTAACAAAAAATATTAAATGGGGGTTACATGCTAGCCCATGGGGTTTTCTCACCTATGATGAGTTTCCTCCTGATGAGGATTGGAGATGATCGGGTAGGTGGGTAATGCCCCTGTCAGTGATCCTAATTTGCCGTTAAAAAAAAACATCTTTGAATATTTAATACACTTAATAACAATTATAATTAATTACATGGGTAATTAATAGATCAATAATACTTAAAGATTAAAATATGGCGTTTCTTTTTCCATGTAATGTTCATTTTGTTTGGCGGCCTCTAGCTCCTTGCTAGAGGTTTTTGTCTTTGTTCTTAATATATCGTCGCCGTTCCAAAAAGAAAAAAATACTTAAAGAGAATAAATGACATAGTTTTTTTCATATAAATATAACCTATGCATGGGTTAGACTTTTAGATCGTACAAAGAAAAAGTTAAAAATTAAATTAAAATTTTGCTTTCCCGACACATATAACATAAACAGTTGGAATACTTTTCAAGCTTCCTCATTTTTCAATGTTCTATATGACACCAACAATAAACTAAAAATTTACTTCACATTAAACAAAATAAAAGCCATCGCTAGTCCTCAGAGCAGGTCACTTCAGAAATAACATAATTTCAGCAGTTTTTAAACCGACAAATTATAATTGACAATGAAAGAAATTTATCCATTTATTGATATTCTTTCTTATTATTATTATAGTAGCTAAAACAACGAATGCCACCATAAATTTATATTATCCCTACAATTAATCTATGAAATTTAAGAATATATATAATTTCTTTTACTTCAAGCCAACTATGAGCTGTAATTATTCTTTTATAGAGCGAATCATATAGCTGCAAAAATCATTTTTTGATATAAGGTTGTGATTTTGCACAATAAGAAACACTAAAATAATTACATTTCAATAATAAAAATCTTGCAACATTATAACATAAATTAGTAACTAAATCTACTTAATCTAGCTTAGGGTTCAAACTATAATGAAGGCTTCAAGTAATAACATAAGGTACTCATCATTAACAACTCAACTCCTGAATTTTCGAAAGTAAATAAACCTATAATTTAGATTAAAAGAATACATAAATAAAAGCACTAGAGTGCCATACGATTTCTAAAAGTAAGATGATAATACTTGAAGCATATTATACATAATTACATATATGGGAAGCTTATACATCAGCCACCCACCCGATCATATCCACTCCTGGGGTGACAATGACTAGCACGTTCCCTATGGGGAAGCTCGTACATCAGCCCTGCACTCAATCAAGACACCAGTTCTGGGGAAACATGCCAACTGCCAGAAAACCCCCTGTGAGGATAACAAATTAGAGGAGCTGGTAAATGCTAACCACATTTAAATTTGAGGTCACGGTGGCCTCATTTTTCAATATTTAATTTTATTTCCAGTTGCCACCTAATTTTTTTTAAAGAAAACGTCGGTTCCCAAGATTTAATCCGTGTACCATAGTGTTATAACTCGCGCTAAAACCAGTTGAACTAGAAAATCATTTAATACTAGGATTCACTATAAATATATATGTGGATTCACTCGAACTTATTTACATATAATTCTAAAAAAAAATCCAAAACTTAGTGGGTTTCCGTGAACCCGATGGTTATATACAAGATCCGCGCATGACCACCTCTAACATTGGAGCCCATGGCTAATGTGGAGATATCCCTTGGACTAACAACACTAGAAGAATGTGTCGACCCTTAGGGTGGAACTAGAAATTTTTTTATGGAGTAGTATAATTTTTTTTTGTCGGGGTCCAAGGAGCAGAGCCCTTGGCTGGGATCGAGTTGTTATTGTTTAATGAAAAACTCATAAGAAATTAATTTGGCAGAATATTTACCTATGATTTTCTTCAAACTTGTTATTGTTTTATAATGTGAGCCCCATCTTAAAGCCTTAAGGGCTATTTAGGTTGGCTATTTAGGTTAGCTATTGGTTTAATGGTTGTTTAAGGGGTAGCACACGTACATAAAAACCCAAAACTCAAAATAAATTCACTTCGTATACGAGTTTAAGGGTGTAGCACGAGCTACACCTTGCTATATGGCAGTTACGCCCCTGCCCGCTAATGACGTATGTCCGACTCGCCCGGCTGACACAGGGTGGTCCGGACAACAATAGCAGAGGGAAAGCTTATAGGAAGAAAGACAAGTAAGAACCAAACCAAAAAGCAGTCGCCCGACATTTTACTACTAAGGCTCCGGGTCGGTCAACACAATTAGCGTCTATCGTTATCAGACATTATCCAATATGCCTATTTGCAAAGGTCAGCCTACAGACCTGCACACATACTAAACGGGTAAAACATTAATGACGTGTAAGACAAAAGGTTAGACAATATAAATACCCCTTAGCCACCAACTGGCAGGGGTATTCAATCCCTTAGGCATCTTACGTGCCACTTCTCACATTCAGCACACACTCACATACACTCTTACCGCACAAGGGATGACATGGGATAGCGATGAGGCAAGCATCAGTCTTGGTCTGAGCCGAGGACATTCCCTCCCATGTCCTAACTCTGCATTGTATCTAGGTCCGAAACAGTCAAGTCAACTGATGAACCACATCAAGTCGTTCCCTAACCTTCCGAAGCAGTCTTTTCACTCATAGTCGGCCCGCAACCGGCCGAACTGTGCTTGGGCTATCCACTCCGTCCGACACAGTGCTACTGATTCTACACCCGTCCCTATTCCGCCAAAAGCTGCTTGTGATAAGGGGTAGCGCCCGTTTGATTTTTGTGAGCACCAGTGTCTTTTAACAAAATTAAATCTAATTAATATTACATAAATGAATATAATTAAAACTAAATGTAATTAAAACAAAATTAAACTAAATATAAAGTTAATTAAACCGAAATAAACTAAATAAAACCAACGAGTAATTGTCTCAATGGTATCTGTGGGAGGGTTGAGTTTCTGACTGAGAGGTCATGAGTTCAATCCTCACAGGGGATATCTGACAATGAGTCAGCTTCCCCTTAAACTAGTGTTCTGGTTGAGTGCAGAGCTGATGTACGAGCTTCCCCATACGGGACGTGCCAATCACTTTCACCCCAGGAGTGGAGATGATCGGGTGGGTGGGTAATGCCCCCGCCAGTAATCTGAAATCTTCGTTCAAGAAAACAAATTAAAATAAAATTAAACTAAAATGAATATAACAAACTAAATATAATAAAACTAAAAACTAATTTAAAAAAATAAAATTAAACTAAATATAATTAAACAAAATTAAAGCTATTGAAACCTATTAAACATAACTAAACCTACTTAAACCTAAAATTAAACTTTATTAAATCTAATTAAACTTATTTATTAGTTATTTCTTTAAATTATGTTTACTTAAGGGAAAACTTATTACATAAATAAAAAGAATTAATAATAGATAGAATTATGAAATTAAATGTAGGTCCGAAGATAAACCAAAACACACGATATCAAATCCAATACAAGTGCGGAATCCTTGTATAAGATTGATTCAAGAGAAATAGTAGAAGAATAGACTAGATCTATGATAAAGATGAAGTCTTGAATGATAAAACTCTACTAGAAGCTGATCGTAAATAGCAAGCTAAGAAGGAAATCGTAAACTGCTATGAATTGATTGAAAAGCTTACATACAAAGAAAGTTAAATGGGTTTATATACTACCCATACCCTAATCGTAAACTAAACAGGCCCACATGGCCCAAATCGTAAACATTAACTTAGCCCAATTACATAATATATAACAAGCCCAATTACAAATGTTCATGCCTTAAATAAGCCTAGCCCAACAATCTTCCCCTAGGCATGAATCATTTGAACTTCTCTTCTACGGCAGCAGGAAGTCAAACCTGAATGATGTTTGAACGTTGTTCGACCACCATCCGTTCTCTACAATCTTCTTCGCTGCTCCATCAAATATCCCAACCCTTATAGCATTTGCCATATCATTCTCGTCTCCAAGTATGGGTTGGGTGGCCAGAAGCTTGATATCTCTCTCACCAAATCTAAGCAAATCCACCGGGTCATAAAATCTGAATTGACGCATCGGCTTGCAGAGAACCACCACTTCATGTGTTGTCGGATCGTAATACCAGCAATCAAAGTTTCTTACCAGTGTTTCATCCTCGATCTCGTCCAACATATTAATCACCCTTGTGCGCTTAGTTGGTGGCCTCCGTGCTTCTCTAATAGACTGCCCTGTCACAGGGTCAGTCTCGGTCTCTCTCCACCTGACCTCCTTCAGCTCGAACTCTCTGAAATCATTCTCCATGTGGCCTAGCAGATTATCTCTGATCTGATTACCTTCTGGTCCATTCCACCTGTTAATAAATGGAGCTCTCAGAAGGCTCCTGATCTCAGGCTCAGTCCAGGAGTGGACTTGAGCACGTGAAGAGTAGTACTCCACTGGACTATAACCGTCACGGATCACGGCAAAGATTTTCTTCTCCATATCGTAATGCCAGCATAAGATAGTCTCACGACTCCCACGTCTATCAATCGAGCTTTCACCAACATCAATGGTGTACTGTGTGGGAGCTGGTCCTTGGAAAAACTCCTTGAACCAGTTTTCGTGGAATCTTGGAGCCTTTGAGATGATCCTGCCACAGTGGGCGTAATCCGGCATCACTATATTCTCATCACCTTCGTCAGTCTCCATTGCATCAGCAGCTTGATTTCCCTGAGATGAACTCTGACCAGGGGCACCTGTGTTGTTAGGCCCTGCACCATCTGTCAGTGCATTAACCTTCCTTCTCAGGTCCTTTATCATCTTGTAAAGATATTCCATTCTTTCCTTGTCTTCCACCTCATACTCTCTCATATATTTGTTGCTTGCCTCCTCCAATATCCATAACCTTGACATCTAGCTTCTCAATTCTTTCCTCTATCATCGGATACTTCTTCATTATCACCATTTGCACAAATCTAGGTGTCATTAAAAACTGCTCTCTGGCGCTCAGCATGGCATTGACTGCCCAGTCTAGCAACATCATCTTTGAGAAGTTAAACTTCCAATCTAATGCCAGGGCCACAAATGCAGTTCCATGAATTTGATTCAATTGATCGAAACTGGTTCTCTTCCCTAGGAAAGACTTCTGCATATAATGTGCTAGGCACCTCCAATAATGAGGCAGCAGCTTCTTGAAAATAGGCGGAAACTTCCCCTCGTACCCCATAGATTGAGCACCAGCAAGAACTACCTCCTTTGTGTATGTGATTGGATCAGAAGCTTCATCTGTAATGTTCAGGCCCTGCCTTATGTCTTCTTCTTCAATGAAAATTTGTCTGTTATTGACCGTTACGGTAATCCTAGTCTTGTCAGAATTTACCCTGGCAGTTCCCCAAAATTCTCTGACCAGCATCTCGTCGATGAGTACATTTGTCCTCAAGGCATGGTTAATCTTGCACGTGTTCATTCCGGCCACCAGTGAGTAAAATAACTCCATGTGTTTTTCTGGCGGGTCTTCTAGGTATGCCGGCATACAGTGATCTGGTTCATATTTTATATCTCCAATTAGCATCTCTTCAGCCATCTGAGAAATACAAGACATATGCATCAGACATATTCAATCTTTAATAAGCAAATATGATTATTAACCCTTTACTTGTTCAATTGACGATCACATTTTACTTTTGAACTTCACAAAATTTCAATTTGAACATTTTAGGGAAAATAATTGAATTAAGCACATGCTTACAAACACCGACAAATTTTATCTCAAAAACGACCAACTTAATGAGATTCTCAAAATTATTAAGTGTTTAAAATTCAAATCCTTATTAATTCTCATTTTAAAGTGTGATTACGATTCTGAAATGTGTTTACGATCCATAAAATGGGTTTACGATAAAAAAAATGGTTTACGATCCTAAAACCGGGTTCACGATTGGGTCCAGTCGGGAACATTAAGTCCAATCGTAATCTCTATAAAATCCTTTAGCCCGATCGTAAATGCCTAAAAATCAGTTCAGGCCCAATCGTGATCATCTTTGTCTTATATGCGGATCGTAAACGACTCGATCGTGAACACGAGTCGTAATGCAGCCATCGTAAACACTCATCTGAGTCATAAACGAAAGTCGTAAACGGCTCAGATGTCGTCTTCTTCACCGATATGGTCGGAAACACGAGATCCGCCATTGTTACACCTGCAACTCATCGTAATCACATAAAAACACGCCAAAAACACAAGTTAAACATCAATGTCTACCTTTTAACTGATTATAACCAAAGATCGACACCAAAACTTTGAGAAATTTGCTCGAACAGAGAGAAAAGCTCGAACGATTGTGTGTTAGGGCTTGAAACAGAAAACCCGTGAATCGACGGTGAAACAGTCGATTAACAAAGGGCTTTTGGTCGAAAAAGAACGATGAAGACGATGAAGAGGTTCGATTGAAGAATGGAGCTCGGAGATGGGCTGTGGGAGGATTTCCGGTGAGGGTGCGGCGGGGCTAGGGTTTTCTGTGGAGGAGTCGTAAACGAAAAGTGAGAGAGTGTGGATCGGAAATGGGTTTAAATATCAGCAATTTACACATAGCCCCCCCATAAAATCGTAAACATAAAAGTTTTCACTTAGCCCCTTTAAACTTTTAAAATCAAACAAGCTTACCCCAAACTTTGATAATTCTCTTAAAATTTAAGATTTTAAACACTTTGAGAGTTTACAAAACTTCCCCTCAGACTCATACCCCGAGTATCTGATCATGATCATAAAAATTTAAAAGTTAAAACAGATAACATCAAAACCAAAATTAAATATTTACAAACTTACCTCAGAAATTTAAAATAATTACATGCCTGGTGCTGGTATTTTTCACAGATAATATCAGACAGGTCTTTGACTGAGGAACCCTTTTCAGCTTCCGTTACTAGACACTCTAGACAATTGTCAGGTGGTTTGAACACAAACTCACATCCAGTAAAGTGCTTAAATATTGTACAGATTTACCGATATGTTTAACCGTCCCCACACCCAATTTTCCATAGCAAAACCTACCCAACCTCAGAGTTTATTGAGGATTCACAAACCCCCAACTTGAGGAACCATGCAACACTGTTTTGACTACCACTTATTTCTATTTTTCATACATTATCAGTTGATGATCAGGTCGGCCGCATAAGCACGCAGAGAAGACCAACTGAATAATTTTATTTTCTTTTCTTTTTCTTTTTCAGAATTTTCAATTTTTTGAATTCTTTTTCTTTTTCTTTTTCCTTTTTGCTGTGGTGTTGTCTTATACAGTATAAGCATGGCGTGTGAGAGAGTGAATACTAGGTAAATACCACTCTCAACCCGTTTTTGTCGGGACTCAGTTTTTTAAACCATGTAGACTAGGATGGGAAACTAAACATGTATAGAGTTTAAGATTACTGCACTTACATAGATGATCATTGTTTTGGTTGAGCTTACCGACATATCATCTTCGAGCAATCTTTCACATCAGCCTTACACGTGTCAGTCTCCGACCGTCATTGAATAATTTTTCAAGTCCTATCAAAAGACATCATAAAAACTTTTCAGCTCAACCAGCACCATTTCTTCCCCTGTTTTTGTGAGGCTTTTGAAACAAGACTCAATTTTTCAGTCATTTTCTATTTTTTTTTTTTTTAAATATTTTTTAAGAAAAAAAAAATTTAAAAACCAAAAACTTTGTACAAAAAAACATAGATGATCAGATCATTCCTCGAAGGCAATCATCTTCAGGCCTTCAACACAAGATTCAAAATTAGGACGAGGAAGGGGTTTTGTAAAGATGTCCGAAACATTCTGATCGGAGCTTACCTTTTGAAGCTGAATCAGCTCACGATCAAAGCAATCACGAATAAAATGTACCTTGATATCAATGTGCTTGGTTTTTGAATGTTGGACGGGGTTTTTCACAATTTCAAGAGCAGCAGCGTTATCACAAAATATGGGAGTGTTAACGAATTCCATACCGTAATCCGTGAGCTGGTTTTGGATCCACACTACCTGTGAAGTACCGGCAGATGCGGCCACGTACTCAGCTTCGGCAGTTGATTTGGAGACGGTATGCTGCTTCTTGCTCTGCCACGAGATGAGCCTATCTCCCAGGTACTGACATCCTCCAGTAGTAGATTTCCTGTCAAGGTCACTACCTCCATAATCACTGTCAGTAAAAGCGTATAATTGAAAATCAGTGTTCTTCGGGTACCAAAGACCAAGCCTAGGCCTGCCCTTCAGATACCTGAAGATACGTTTAACAGCAGCTAAATGAGAGAGTTTAGGGTTAGCCTGATATCGAGCACACACGCAAACTGCATACATGATGTCTGGCCTGCTTGCTGTCAAGTACATTAGTGATCCAATCATCGACCGATAATGGAATTCACTCACTGACTCCCCGTTAAGATCCGCTGACAAGAGTGGTCTGGATGCCATGGGAGTGGCGATGGGCTTGCAATCCTGCATCTTGAACTTTTCCAGAATCTCATTCACATACTTCTCCTGATGAATAAGAATCCCAGAATCATTCTGCTTGACTTGAAGTGCAAGAAAGAAACTCATCTCGCCTTGGTCACTCATCTCAAACTTCTTCTTCATGATCTCCTCAAACTCGGTGCACAATTCTTCGTTTGTCGATCCGTAGATAATATCATCTACATACACTTGCACCATGATAATGTCTTCATCCACCCTTTTTCTAAACAATGTTTGATCAACGACTCCTCTTGTATATCCATTCTCCACCAGGTGATTGAACAACGTTTCATACCAGGTTCTAGGAGCTTGATGCAAACCGTACAAAGCCTTATCCAGCAGATAAACATGATCTGGATTTTCTTCATCTATGAACCCTGGTGGTAGAGCAACATAGACTTCCTCGTTCATCTCTGCATACAGGAAGGCAGTCTTCACATCCATCTGATGTACGGTAAAATTGAGATACGAAGCCACAGCTAGAAAGATCCGAATTGCTTCCAATCTTGCCACCGGAGCGTAAACCTCATCATAGTCGATACCGTGGACTTGCCTGTGCCCTTGTACTATCAACCTTGCTTTGTTTCTTACAATGATCCCCGAGTCATCCTTTTTGTTCTTGTACAACCATCTCGTGGGAATCACCTTCTTGTCCTCTGGCCGCTTCACAAGACGCCACACTCCCAGCTTTGAAAACTAATTGAGTTCATTGTGCATGGCCTCCATCCAGTTTGGATCTTTGAGAGCAACCATCACATTGGGAGGTTCAATCTGGGAGATGAAGCAGGAAAATATACAAAAGTTGATGTGTCCTGCGCGGCTTCTTGTGGTGACACCCGCTGTCACTGGCCCAACAACATTACTCAGTGGATGATCCTTGTTAATTCTGCTCTCTTGGACATCAGGCACTGAAACATTAACAGGCAGATTAGTATTAACAACATTTTCAGACATACCTGAGCCTTGAGAATCCACTGGGGCATCACGTGTTCCTGAACATTCTGGAATATCAGCAGTTGCATTCCGAGAAGATTCAGCTGATGCTCTATCCACATGAGGTCTTACATCTGCACTGGGAGCTACAATGTCTTCTTCTTCGCCCAAATTGTGGAAAACATTCGAGAAATTGAATCCCTCAAACAATGATCCATAGTCGAAGATCCAATTAGGTCCAGTTCCCGCATCAGTAGGATTGTCCTCCATCCAATCTACATTGAATGCCTCAATGATCAACCCAGTGGTCTTGTTATAGACACGATAAGCACTATTTGCAGAATAACCCACAAAATAGCATTCATCGGCCTTCGCTTCGAATTTCCCTACATCTGACTGGATCAGCACCGTGCACGGACACCCGAACGTCTTGAAATAACCCACCTTCGGTTTCTCTCCATAAATGATCTGATATGGAGTTTGCTCGTGACGCTTGTTCAGAAGAACTCTGTTTTGTACATAACAAGCAGTATTCACAGCTTCTGCCCAAAAGAAGATCGGTAATTTTGCTTCACACATCATTGTTCTAGCCGCTTCAATGAGTGTCCTATTTCTTCTTTCGGCAACTCCATTTTGCTGAGGAGTGTAAGGAGCACTGAACTGCCTTTCAATCCCCTTTTCACCACAAAACATATTTAGCTCAGCATTTTTGAATTCCGTCCCATTGTCAGATCTGATTGCCTTCACTCTTTTATCCAGCTGGTTTTCAATAAGCGTCACAAACTGCTTTACTAGAGCTGGAGTTTCGTACTTGTTTGACAAGAAAAAGACCCAAGTAAATCGCGAGTAGTCGTCCACTATCACGAGGCAGTATGAAAACTTGCTGACACTTTGTACCTGCATGGGACCAAACAAATCCATATGTAAGAGTTGAAGCACAGACGAGACAAAATTTGTAACCTTTGGACGATGTGGCAGTTTGTGCTGCTTCCCCTTAGCACAAGCCACACACTTCTCCACTGAAGAGAAGTCTTTGATCGGAAGATTTCTGACATGCTCTCCTTTAGCCAGCTTGGATAGATTCTTCATGTTTGCATGTCCCAGACGACGATGCCACAACAATGCAAGATTCTCAGTCTGTTTTGAAATTAGACAAGCTGCTTCAGATGTTGGAGGCTTTCCCATGTTCAATTGATAAGAATTCCCGTGCCTTGGTGTACGCATTAAGATACATTCTTCAGGAATTTTTACACCAGGCTTAAGAATGATGCATTCCTTTTTGTTGAACATCACAGAGTAATCCCGATCACATTCCTTGGAGGAGATGTGACCTTTTTACCTTTTGTTTTGATGATCGGTGTCCACTCAAGTTTTAATTTGGTATAAACCATTTGCTTTGGTTGAGTGACAACTTTTGGTTGTTCTATAACTGCTTTCCCCTTAGGTTTAGCAGCCTGATTGACTTTAAGTACTTGTTTCTCAAAAGGTTTTGTTTTCATTTTATTTGGTTTGTTGAAAACTCCTTTAGCTGCATAAGCAGGTTTGGAAGTTTGGCCCACATCTCTCCTTTCATTGACAGGCTTCGTCACTGGGGCCTTTGTGTTTAGAACCTTAGACTGTTGAGTCTTCATTGGTTCAGAACTTTGCTTCCCCTGTGACGATGCTTGCTGTTTTTGAGTTCTGTTCTCACCCCTCATCATTTTCTCAAGCATAGTTGTCCGCTTGTTCTGCGGATAATATGGCTCATAGGGTCTGTTCATACAATTAGCAGCAAAATGACCTGGTTGACCACATTGAAAACAATTCATTTGTCTAGGCCCATTGACGTTGCTACACAAGTATGAGCGTCTTGGGTAAGACGACTTCCATTCCGGTTGATCATCCCATTTGTGTATCACACGTTTTGAATGTTTTTCAGGTTGTGTTATTAAACAAAATTGTTCAGATTTTGATTTATCAGTTCTATTATAAGTTGACACAACCTGGGGATACGGAACAAAATCATTGGGCTTAGACTTACGGCCAATCTTTGTGTTAGGAACACGCATTTTAAAGGAACTAACGACTTCATTAGGATTAGAAACATGTTTTAACAAGACAATTTGATTGGACTTGGATGTTTCAAGTTCTGACACAGATGCCAGAACGTCATCCTTAGGTAAACTAGAAACAGAACAACTAGATCATGACACTCATTGACCCTCAAGCATTCAGCATCCTCCCCAGATACATCTTCAATGCCTACAACATCTGCACATGTAACAAAAACAATTGAAGAACTAACATTATTGTTTAAAGATTCCTGGGAAGAACCTGGTTTAGTTGTGAGGTCAACTACATTGTTCTGACTACCTGTCCTATATAAACCAAGTTTCTCCTGTTCTTTCTCTACTTCTGTCATAGGGGTCACACCAACCATCAAGCTATCTATAGGAGGACCAGCTTCATGATATCCTGAGCTAGTTCTATCTACTTGGTCCTCCTCATAGAGCATTCCTATGATATCTCTAGGGATAGGTGGGGGAATTATAACATTTGCGGCCATGGATTTGTCAGACTTTTCTGACCCAAAACCTGGTGTGTGTTTTCCTACTTGTCCACAAACAACTGCCTGAGATAGTTCTTTACCTGCCTGAAGCATTCTCTTGTTTCTCAATTGATTCATATCTAACTGAACTTGCATCTCATTAGTCTTATGAGTCAATTCATCTACCTGTTTTCTAAGGTCAGCTATTTCTAACTTGGCATTATCATACAGGATAGATTTCCCAGTTGCTATCTGTTGGTACTTCACTATATCTAACTTTTGTGCCTTAACCTTTTCCTCATTTTTTACCCATCTACCCTTAAATGATCTCCTCTCACACTTGACCTCAAACAATTCTATTTGATAATTCTTACAGATTTGTCTAAGACCAGGAATAATACGAGCACAAGTGGGATCAGAACATACCTTTAGGTTTTCAGCATCAGCAACGAATGCTTCCTTGTCTTCTATCTGACTCTCCTCAGGCTTTCCTTCATCAGTGACCACAAAGGCATGATTTTCTTCATTGTCCTTTTCTGCAGTAGCAATCAAAGCATGTGACAAACTAAGATCCTTCATCTGAGAACTCCAGTCATAACCACCACCTTCCTGAACCACCAGTGCCTTAGCATCACCCTTTCCTTTCACTTCAGCAACCTTCTTTTCTTTAGCTCTTTCCTTCTTGGGCTTCGTGCATTCCTTGGCAAAGTGACCATACTCATCACAATTATAACACCTTAGCTTCGACTTGTCAAACCCCATTCTAATCTTATCCTGATCCTTCCAGACGTTCCTTCCCGTTTTGGCCATAAATTTCTTGGCTCTGAAGACAACCATGGCCATTTGCCAAGAGACATCCAGCATCTCCACGTCCTCAGGATTTATCTGATTAAGATCACCAGCCACCATATCAGAAGGCACAAGATTCCCTGCTACAAGGGCATGATAGCTGTTCATGAAACCCATACCAAGGGCAAAGTTAGGATCATTGACATCTTCAGAGTTGACACCTCCGCTTGAACTACCTTGAGGCTGTACAACAAAAGCACTAGACATAGGAGCTGAGCTTGATCCACTCCCTGTAAACTTTCCTTCATGCTTACCCTCAACTTCTTCCGATAGCAAAGCCTGATTCAACTTTCCAGCCAAACTTAGAGAACTTATGTGGTTCAGCTCTCTCTGCTTATCATCGATCATCTTGGATTTCAGCTTGTTGATTAATTCATCCAAAGTCACTTCACTCAGCCTATTGTTGTCTTTGATGATTGATATATTGGTGTTCCAAGACTTAGGCAGACTGTTCAGCAACTTCAAATTCTTGTCTTCAGTATCTGGCTCTACTCCATAACTTGACATCTCTGCCATCAGTGACACATACCTCTGAACTTGAGCTTCAAACGATTCACCCTGAATATGATTGAACAAGTTAAACTTCTGCTTCAACATCTGCTTCCGACTAGCCTTAATATCAGGGTTCCCTTCATAAGCAACAATCAAAGCATTCCACAGTTGCTTTGCTGTTTTGCAGTGTTTGAATCCTTGAGCAATATCTGGAGTTAGGGCCATAGTCATTATCGCAAATGCCCTCTCAGCCTTGTTGCACCTCTCCCAGTCATCATCATCATACTCATCTTCTTTCTTCTCTTTCCCTGCATTTGTTCCTGTTGCGTGAGTAGGTGTAAACGGTCCATTCACAACAGCCCTCCATAACCTCAGATCCACACTCTTCAAATGATTTTCGAATCTGTATTTCCACTCTAAGAAATTATCCGCTGAAGTTAGTCTTGGCGGACGAGTTATAGATCCGATCTCGAAGTCCAATTTCTGGTACATACTCGGCTCAAAATCCATTTCAAAAGCTTGGGAAACTTAAAACTAAAGTCCAAATGTCCAAAATATGAGATTACGATAAAAGACACCTGATTACGATCGTAAATGAATGATTACGATCGTGAACTCCTGTTTCCGATTAAACTCAAAATCGTAAACTATTAACCGCCTTTAAATATCGTAAACGGTGATTACGATCAACGATTACGACTCCGGATGTCGTAAACCCTGATTCCGATGATGCAAAATCGTAAACGCCAATTACGATCAAGAAAAGTCGTAAACACCAAAAAGTACACTCGTAAACGCTTAAAAATTCAATCTTGATGTCGTAAACTCGATTCCGATCTTGATCTTCAAGCTGAACCACTCGTAAACTCGAAAACCAGCAGCAGCAGACACGTAAACACTTATACCACCTTCAAATCTTCAAAAACACGAACTTGAACAAAAACCCAGAAAACTCTTGAATCAATATCGTGAGAGCCTCGAATCTAAGATTCTTAGCTCTGATACCAATTGTAGGTCCGAAGATAAACCAAAACACACGATATCAAATCCAATACAAGTGCGGAATCCTTGTATAAGATTGATTCAAGAGAAATAGTAGAAGAATAGACTAGATCTATGATAAAGATGAAGTCTTGAATGATAAAACTCTACTAGAAGCTGATCGTAAATAGCAAGCTAAGAAGGAAATCGTAAACTGCTATGAATTGATTGAAAAGCTTACATACAAAGAAAGTTAAATGGGTTTATATACTACCCATACCCTAATCTTAAACTAAACAGGCCCACATGGCCCAAATCGTAAACATTAACTTAGCCCAATTACATAATATATAACAAGCCCAATTACAAATGTTCATGCCTTAAATAAGTCTAGCCCAACAATAAACACGTATGTGGAAATAATAAGGTGTTTGTGAGAAATGTCGCGTTAGGGTAAAAAAAACTATTTGTGAGATGGATAAGTAAGGAAACTAATGTGACATACAAACTGAGATTATTTATGGGAAAGACGACTCTCACCATTACTGATGATCCCTTTCCACACACATTTCGCAAATTTATAAGAATTATTAGTCATTTGGAGATTTAGATATTAAAGAACTTTTAGTATAATGGTATTCAAAGTGGCGTTAAGAATTTGTGAGGTGATTTTTTTCTCATCTTTAAAGTTGTATAAATACAAGTTGCAGACCCGTTCGCACGTTGCGGCGAGCCTGCAATAACAGTGTCATTCAATTTTATTTGATTTTGTGACTCGTTTGCGCTTCGCGGCGGGCCACCAATTTACCCGTCAGTTTAAGTAAAAACGTTTTAATGTGATGAAAGTATAAAACTATAAAAAAGTATTGACCAAAGTTGAAAACTCTAAAAGTATACTTAAAAGAAAAATAGAAAAGTTATGAAGTATAAAACATAAAAGTCTAAAAGTTTCATGGCCGGTAAAAGTATAAAAGTATAAAAAGTATACTAAAAAAACGAAAGTTGAAAATTTTAGACGCAAAGTCTAAAAGTTGTGTCGTCGAAGTATAAAACTATAAAAAAGTATACTAAAAATTATAAAAAGTAGGAAATATTAGGGGAACAAAACGTCAAAATTTAAGAGTTGCGTCGTCGAAGTATAAAAGTATAAAAAAAAGTTGTCGGCAAAGTCAAAAACTCTAAAAGTATACTAAAAATGAAAGTAGTCTAATAAAAAAGAAAGTTTAAAAGTTAAGGGTATAAAACGTAAAAGTCTAGAAGTCTCGTGGTGAAGGTTTAAAACTATAAAAGTATACTAAAAACAAAGGAAAATTGGATTTAAATAATCCCAAGTTTTGAGGGTTTGCCGATAAAAATCTCATTTTTAATAATAACTCACAATGGTCCCAACTTTTAACCTATTTATTTCTAATGGTCCCACCGTTAAAAAACTTAACACCGTTAAATTCCTTGCTGATGTAGCACCTGAGTTGGATATTTATTTATTTAATTTTTTTTAATCCTTGCCACATCACCATCATCTTCTTCATATAATTTTCCACCCTAACACCACCTACCACCTGCAACCCTTTGCTACACCAAGGAGGGTTGGCGAGCCTGAGTATGAAACATTCATACACATCTGTATCAAAGAGAGAAAGGTGAAGGTTCCCCATCGTTCTCTGACCAACGGTCAGGTCTCCAGTGACCTTCACCATCCGACCCCCATCGACCAGCCAACGTCCGGTGACCTAGCCGTGTTTCCCCTTTCTCCCTCTGTTTTTTGGTTGCAACAGCCTCATGGAAGTGGTGGTGGTTCTCGACTCAGGTGGCGGCGATGTTATTTCTCCCCTTCTCGGTGGTGGTAGCGATGGGTCTTAGGGGTAGGAACCACTGATCGGCGACGATGACGGGTAAACCAGCCATAGTCGCGATTCCGACAAGTCTTTTCTTTGTTCCAGCGATAACAATGGCGGTGGTGAGTGGTGGTGGCTCACGACACAGTCGCGACTCTCGATGATGAATTTTTATTTCCGTTCAGTAGGTCGCCGTTCTAGTGGCTTCACTTTTATCCATGATTGATGAATTTGAAGAGGGTTCTCTTGTGAATTTTCGATTCTCCGTGATGATTTTTTATGGGTGATTCTCCATGATGAATTAATATGTTCCTCTCGACAGGCACAAAGAGACAAACATGAAGGGGAGTGTTTGGTAACATGAAGAGGAGTGTTTGGTTGAATTAGTATGATGTGGCAAAGAAGGGGAGTGTTTGGCTTGGTTAATATGATGTGGCAATGATTAAAAAATAAAAAAAATAAATAAAAATCCAACTCAGGTGCCATATCATTATCAGCAATGAACTTAACGGTGTTAAGTTTTTTAACGGCGGGACCATTAGAAATAAATAGGTTAAAATTTGGGACCATTGAGAGTTATTACTAAAAGTGGAATTATTATCGGCCAAACCTCAAAATTTTGGATTATTTGAATCCAATTTTCCAAAAACAAAAGTAGAAAAGTTAAAAGTTTTGTGGCCAAAGTAGTATACTACAAAACTTAAAACAAAAAAAACTTTAAAAGTTAGAGGGTAGAAAACATAAAAGTATGAAACACATGTGACTAAACTATGAAGACCTAAAGTTTACTATTCCGTTAAAAAAGTGTAAAAGTTTAAGGGTAGAAAATATCAAAGTGTCAAACTTACGTGGCCAAACTATGAAAACCAAAAAAGTTATTATTCCTTTTTAATTTCTATGGTGAAAGTATAAAACTATAAAAGTATATTAAAAACGAAAGTTAGAAAAGTTAAAAGTTTCGTGATCGAAATAGAAGACCACATAACTTAAAACAAAAAAAAAACTTTAAAAGTTAGAAGGTATAAAACGTAAAAGTATGAAACATATGTGATTAAACTATGAAAACTTAAAGTTTACTATATAGTTAAAAAAAAGTGTAGAAGTTTAAAGATAGAGAATGTCAAAATGTCAAACTTACGTGACCAGACTAAAAAAAACAAAAAGTAACTATCCATTTCCAATTTCTATCGTAATATAATATAATGATGTTGCCGTTTAAAAAAAATCTATATATCCGTAATGATATTTTTTAATTAAATATTATGCATTTAATATAAAATATTTTATTTTATAATTTTGTTTACTTTAACTGAGTTTAAATTCAAATTTACCAAATATTTCATTTAAATATAATAAACAAAAAATCCTTATTTTCCGTGATTATATTTTTTTTAACTGCAAACATCGGGTTACTGGGGGTCTCATCATGGCAAATGATGTTACCCACGACACGTTACGACCGCAATCAGTGCGAGTAACCAAGACCCTCTGTGTTGCACATCCATCCCAGAGGAAACCCACCGTCTAAATGTCTACTGTCGTAAAACCTCTGGTCCACCAATAATTACTGAGAAATTGTTATATAGTTATAAAAATACGTAATTGTCGTAGATTATGATTGTATTTATAATTTTTTTTTTAAAACTCGGTCGTGTAACACACGAAGATAAAAAAAACTAGTGTATATAAATATATATAATATAATGATGTTGATTAAGAGTATGATTTTGTGTATACATGTTACCCTTTAGGAAAAGAAAAAAAAAAGTAGTGATAGTATAGATTTAAGAAAAAGACTCCCTTTTATCTCCTTCAAGTGTACACTTGTAGGAATAGTCAATTGTTCCACAGTTGCGCAAGTCAAAGATTTCTACAAGATTTGAAGAACCCAAGGGCCAAGGTACTATCTCTGACTCCGTAAGTTCAGGAAAATATACACCGCTGCATTCATCATAATAGCCGTAACATAATTAACAAAATTAATATTCAGATGTGTTCAGGACTTTAAGGTGATGTCATGTTCTCTTTTTAAACTTGTCGAAATGTGTTCATGGTAATCACATAAAATTAAATTAATAAATTTCTTTTTCAATTGAAACTATTTAAGATTTTACCAATATCTAAATGACCGTTTTTGAGATTTCTGATACCTATGGTTATATATAAAAATATCCAGTAGCGCTCATTTTTTATTAAAATATCAAATACTAGGTTAGTAACCCGTGTACTACACAGGTTGAATTTAGGTTCATAATATTAGCTAAATATAAAAAAGATTTAAGAAATTTAAAAATTATAAATGACATAATTCATTATAAAATATTAATTGATAATTTAATAAATTAAAGATATCAAAAATTCTTGATTTGTTACCTTAAAAAGACTTAAATTTTCGAGTTATCAACTCTACATTATGTTTGCCATTTTTTTAAATAAAATTTTAATTTAGATAAAATTGGTAATTAGTCTTGATTGGTAATTTACTAAATTGTAATTGAATCTTGTATTGACATGTGGCATTGGTGATGTGGACACCTTATAAAGAAGACATGTGGAAACCATTTTATTGCTTTATTAGTATTAAGATGAGCGTAAAGTGATGTGATTTTTTTTTCTATATGAGAATTGGGTCGTACTATCATCATACGGTACCTATCGTAGCTAAGATCAAACTATTTTTGACCGCCTCTAGAAAATAGGTCATGTACTGCACATCATTCTGAGACACCCTTGTTATATAAATGAATTTAAATTAACTCTTAACATATATGTTCAACTTGTTACTTTATAGAGTTTACTAGAATTTGAGTGATATTTAAAACAAAAGGGAAAAGGTAAATGTATTTTGGTTTTGATATGAATTGATTGTATCCTTTTTTTTTCTTTCTTTTTCTATAACTAGTACGTACACTAATATATTTTTGTTTCAAACTTTTATTTTTTATTTTTACCTTACGTGAAAGATTTTCCATATAACGTAGTGCACGATCGAGGGCATGCATGTGTCTAATGGTGGAAGAATACAACGGGCCAAATATTGAATGTCGAGTAGACTCGAAAACTGTAAAGATATAGTGTGAAGTCTGGTTACCGTTTATGTTTCTAAAGTAAACCTAAAGTCAATGTTAGTAAAGTTAGGGGGGGTATTTTGTCATTCTCTTAAAGATGAAGGACTATAGATGCAAATAAGAAAGTTAGGTTGGTAATTGTTGGTTAGCAGTTTAGTTTTTAATAGGATTAGATCGTTTAAGAGATTCATTCAATCAATTTTCACTTTTGGTTCTATAATCATTTGCTAATTCTTGTTTCAATAAGGTAGTTGATGATCTTGATTCATAATTGTTTTTTATTTAATTTCTTCTGTATGAATGTTCATTGCCGCTTAATATCATTCATAATTGGCATCAGAGCCTCATTGGCTCGATTGAAGAAGGTTATCTCGAATTGAAGATCTGAGAATGGTGACGAGTACGAAGTTCGATATTAAGAAATTCGATGGCCGAAACAAATTCAGTATCTGGCGATTAAAGATGTGCGCCCTTCTTTCATCAGATCAGGGTTTAATCGATGCCCTAAAACATGAAAGTGGATTACCGGAATCCTTAACCGATAAAGAAAAGAAGGAGATGTTAGATAAGGCACATAGTTGCCGTCATATTGTGTCTAGGCGATCGAGTACCCAGGGAAGTTTCGAAAGAGACAATAGCAGTAGCAGTAATACGGACCAAGCTTGAGGGTCTATACATGACAAAGCCTCTAGCCAATAGGTTGTATCTCAAAAGGCGGTTATATGCAATTCAAATGATTGTTGGCAAGTCATTAGAAGATCATACTAATGAGTTCAATAAACTCATTCTTGATCTGGAAAATATAGAAATTGAACTTGATGATGAAGATAGGGCAATTTCTTTCTATCTTCATTGCCACAAAGTTATGGGCATTTTGTAGACATATTAATGTTTGGAAGGAAAAGTTTGTCGATAGAAGATATGATATCTGTTATAAACTTAAAAGAATTGCATAAGAGAGGAGAAACAAAGGAAGAAAGGTCTCAGACATTAAGTGTGAGGGGAAGATCTGAACACATAAATTTCAAGAATAAAGGTGTGATCAGATCAAGAGTCTAAAAAGAAGTTTAAATGTTTTTTTAGAGTTTAGATAAACATCTAAAAAGGGGGTGTCTAAACATATAAAAAGGGGGTGTCTATAATGGAAGAAGAAGGAGGAGGGGGGGGCGGGGGGCGGGGAGGGGAGGGGGAGGAGAAGGTGGTATTCAATAAGTCAAAGAGTTATATGAACAATTCACCTGATAGCTCAATAGAAAGTTATGAGAGTACAGATGTTCTCGTGGTCTCAAAAGGTGGATTTGTACATGAATGGGTTATGGATTTAGGGTGTTCTTACCATATGACTCCTCATAAGGAGTTTTTTAAGAATCTTGCACTAAAATATTAGGGCACTGTATATCTGGGAGATGAGAGACCTTGCAAGATCATAGGGATTGGAGTTGTCGATCACTATGAAACTTGAAAATTTTGAAAATAAAGTTAATCTCATTGGAAACATTAAAAAGTAATATTTATCATGTCACACTTAGAAATGGCAAGGCAAACGTTGTAATAGTTTTCATGGTGGTATTAACTGGTTCAAGAAGGGATAATCATATTTACTTTCTAGAAGAAGTAGTGAGTGACACTATATCAGTTGCAGAGGTCAAATGTGATTCTAAAACTATGTTATGAAATACGAGGATCGGGCACATTAGTCCACAATGCCTTGTAGAGTTAAAATGACATCAAGTGTTTGGAGAGTTAAAGAGTGATGAATTTGAATTTTGTGAACAATGTGTGTTAGGCAAATCACACATGGTAAAGTTTAACAAAAGTAGTCAAAGCATAAGAGGAATGCTGGATTACATCCATGGAGACTTATGGGGTCCAGCTAGAATAGCTTCACTTGGTGGTGGTAAGTACTTCCTATCTTTGATTGGTGACTTTACTAGAAAGGTTTGGATATTTGTACTCAAACATAAGGATGATATTTTTTTAGAAGTTCAAGGAATGGAAAGTGTTGGTAGAAACAGAAAGTAAAAGGAAGGTGAAGAAATTAGGAACATATAATGGGCTAGAGTTCTGCAATATAATGTTTGATCAATTTTGCAAAAGGAATAGGATATCCAGGCATTTAACTATTGTAGGCACTCCACAGACTAATGGTTTGGTTGAAAGGATGAACATGACACTACTAAACAAGGTGAGACGCAAGTTGTTTAGTTCTGGTCTTCCTAAGTAATATCGGGCTCAGGCACTAGTCAGTGCAGTGTACTTAATCAATAGGTCATCTTCATCAGCTATAGAAAAGAAAGATCCAATGGAAAAGTGGTCAAGAAAGAGACTAATTTATGATCATTTGAAGGTGTTTGGGTTGGTGACCTACGACCCTATGTACACGTGAATCAAGGCAAGTTAGAACCACGAGCAGTTAAGTGTGTGTTCTTGGGTTAGCCTGAAAGAGTTAAAGGGTATAGATTTCTGAGAATTGTAAGACCCCATCTTGCTTAGACGTGTATTCAAATGATAAAAACATGAGTTTGAAAATTTTATTATTTAAGTACTTCAAAAATCCGACATTTATCGGTTAACTTCACACACAATCCAAACATGTTAAAGATACACGTCTCATCAGAGTACGCTACATACAAATTTCATTTACAATATAACCACAAATATCCCAAAAGAGAGGAGTGTTCGATTCCTTGAGCTTCCCGGTTCGACTTTGCCTTATCGACTAACATTTACCTGCCAACAACACTAGTAACACATTAGTGTTGACGGCATTTATCAGCCAAACACACATTACAACTCATTTACATCAAATAACAAAATAAAATGTTAAACCTGAACTCCAGGCGTATCGCCTAGAATTCAGTCGTATCGCCTGTTTTGAAGTGCGGTCCAAGCGATACGCTTAGAGATAATATTCCAGGGCCCCAGGCAGATTTTTCATACTTAGTCATTTTTCAGTTTCACTTAAACTTTTTCTTCCAAGACTCATTTTTAATGTTATGCACCCTCTAATACCTGGTCGATTCCTCTGTTCGCGTGCTCAGTTCTTTGTTTTTTAAAGTTTTTTACAATGTATTCCATTTATACATTTTATTTATTTCTTATCATATTTACCGCACTCAAGCCAATAAAATGAATATAAACACGCCTTGTATCGAAACACGTTATAACAATCAATTTCACATAACATGTTCGCATGCAGTTTGTAATACGTATCGATTTTTTATTAATCACCAATGTTTCGAGATTCAAGTCTGCGTATGATGTTTTATGTTGTGATTTAAAAATACTAGACTCATTTAATACTCTAATTGACACATTACACCTATATACGTGATTTCCCGATTTATGTTTAAGTCGTTACGGGTCTCACCCGACGAGTCAGATTACCACACCAGTAATATAACATCCTACATTTAGTCATTTAGTCATAAATCCACATATTTAATATCACTTAAACATTTCATCAGACACTTGATGTGCAAACTATTTATACAAACAATGTACAACTCATCTAGCCTAGGGTACAACCCATTTAAGCTACATTGTTGTTTTAACAATCAAGCAACTTCATTACTTGTATAACTCATCATTCTAATCATATATAGTATCATATAATTCAGCAAATTTAAGATTAGAAGCCAAATTGCTCAACCCTCAATTCCATGAAATCTAACTTTGGGGTTTTCATGTTTGATTTAACTAATTGCTCGAGATACATGTCTTAAGCAAGTATACCAAGCATCATTAACATTAATCTTAATCTTAATCAAAATCACAGCTTTAATTTGAACAATTCATCATCAATATTTCAGATTTAGCATGCCTATATGAAAAAGATACATACCCAACAATCCATCATGGATTTATATGAGTTTGAAGCTTCTAATTTTTTTTTCAACCTTCAAAATCAAGGTTTTCTCCATGGAATCCTCTTAAGCTCGATTTCTAGGATTTGGAGAGTGAAAGACCACGAATTTTTTGCCCCAATTCGTGTTTTACAGCTTTCATAAAAGGAGGTTTCGAAAATGGCATTTTTAGTCCCTCAAGTTTGACAATTTTGCATTTTAATCTCAAAAGTTCATAATTTTTCACACAAGACCCTATGTTATCATGTCAATATCATATTGCACATAAACATGTCTCAAGATATTTATATAAGTGTAAAAATCATTAATAGTACACTTACACATAATTTACATCCTAAACGAGTTTAGGATTTGGGACAAAATATCGCATTTCTTTTACTTTTCATGACATTATATTTTAAGATTTTGGGATGTTATGTGGTTCTAAATTAGGTCTTAACATAATGAATCCCCAAATTTCCACATTATGGCGATTTAGGTTAGTTTATGGCATATTGGGTTGATACATAAACAATCATTTTTTATCACGGTCTCATATTTATTAGTCGTTTTCGGCAAGATTTAATCAAGTTGTAAGGAATTACCATGACCACTTCTTCTACCTAGTACCTATCGTTCACAAACAGACGGTCAGACAGAAGTTTTAAACAGATTTCTTGAGACTTATTTGCTTCACTATGGGTTCTCATGCAGATACTTCCTACTTCTCTTACGTAATTCTTGGGGTCAAGAATTGTTTTAAAGGCAGGGTACTTGTTACGTAATAAGTAAGGGAGTTAAGCGTTAATTTCTTAATAGTCAGGGACTATTCTTGTAATCTTCTAATTCTGGTGGCCTTAGTCGTAACAAACCATTAACTAAAGGGTGCTCAATTACAACAAAATCATTCTCACTCTTTAGTTTCTCTTTCTTAGAATTTATATGTTAACATTAACGTAGTGACACTATTTGTTGGGAATCGAGAGACCGAGCCAACAAGATTTGGATAAATGTGATTAATATTCAACAACCACTTATTATATACCGTCTCTACAACACGGTGAAGACCATAACGACTCAAGACAACACGACTCAACAAAGAAGAGGCTTTAGTGAATATTATTTATTGTTTAAATATTGTCACTAGTTATTATATTACTATTATGCCCTTAGTGAGTCTTGTACTATATATATGAGTGTAGAGAAAGAGTTAGTCATGGTTCTTTGAAACTTGTAAGGGTTCATGAACTCACCTAGTAAGTTCATGATACCCGGGATGCATGGGGTAGGTAAAATATAATCATTCGGTTATCTTTATTTATCTATCATTCCACCTTGTTTATCATCTATCTATCGTGTTCTTCATATATCCATGTTTTACTAGCTTTGCTCATCATCATCATCACATCTCAAACACCATCATTGTTCATATCCGGGTGTTCATTTGTTTCTACAAAAACAAGTTACACAAAGACTCGATCCGCTTCCGCAACCAGTGTATTTGCTCACCACCTCGGTTTTTCACTATTGATCAAAACAATAACATGGATGCACAGTGTTAGGGTTGGAAGAGTGGTAGAAATTAAAGTTTTGATGGTAACCAATAGAAGTGTGTCACGAAGGAGGAAAAAATAAATAAAAATTTTGAAAAAAAAAAGGAAAAATTGCATGAAATAATCCCAACTTTTCCTCGTTCGCAAATAATAATCTCACCTTCCGAAATTGCAAAGGGCAGTCCCACCTTGTCATTATTTTGCAACGAACAGTCCCGCCGTGAAAAAACACTAACGGCATTAAATACTGTGTACTCCGGCGACCTGTGATTTTTCCGACGACCTGCGATTTTTCCGGCGAACTAAACCCAAAACAACCAACCAACTTCAATCAAGCATATCTTGATAAAAAAATTGACGAAAATCGAATCCGAGAAATGCGTTGAACTCGTATCCACTAGACGAACAAATCTAGCACCATACTTGATATGTTCCGTTAAGCTTTGAAGGCCGAATAACTTGCTCTTCCAAGTTCTTCAATGGTGATTTGAGAAATACTCAACCATATCGTATAAATTTGGTACCAGCAGACTCGTTTTTATCACACAAATCTGTTGCAACAATCAAAACGTGTTTTGGTGTTGATTTGAGAAGATTTTAATTTCACAAAAAGCTTAGTTCGTCGGAGATACTCGTTCGATGCTCAAACCTCATCAAAACATATCAACTATGGTACTAGTTTGAATCCTCTCGTCGTCACGAATTTGTAGCAATTTACGGAATCGATTTTCGTCAAGATTTGAAGAAGATATGTTAGTTTGAAGGTGGTTGGTTAATTGGGTTTTTGTTGGTGGCTGGTGGCCGGAGAAGACGACCGGAGATGGTGGTGGCTGGTGGCCGGAGAAGACGACCGGAGATGGTGGTGGCTGGTGGCCGGAGAAGACCGAAGGTCGCCAGAGAAGACGACCGGTGGTGGCTGTTGGTGGTGGGGTGGTGGCTGTTAGTGGTGGGGTGGTGTCACGTCAGCAAGATTTAACGCCGTTAGTGTTTTTTAACGGAGGGACTGTTCGTTGCAAAATAATGACAATGTGGGACTGCCCCTTGTAATTTCGAAAGATGGGATTATTGTTTGCGAACGAGGAAAAGTTTGGATTATTTCATGCAATTTTTCCTAAAAAAAATTATGGGGTAGTGTTTAATATTGGAAAAATTATGGGGTAGTGTTTAATATTGGGATGGATTCCACAAACCCACACACAAACAACACTAGCCGCAGCGGTTACATGTAGCCACTGGACTACTTTTTTTTTTGCCTAAACCATGAGGGTGGAGGCAGTGTAGCCGCACTAGCCCCCAAGCCGATCGGTTTTTGCCGATCCGCTCCTCCCAAGTGTAGCCGCACTAGCCACCCAAGCCGATCGGTTTTTGCCGATCCACTCCTCCCAGCCTTGTGGCTATTGGTTCTCAAAACTTCACTGTGATTTTTGATACCACTAGTTCCCATACACCAGATAAACACAGTAACAACAAGATAATCACAAGGCTCTCTTCTATAGTTCTTTCATTACACTTCAAATCAATTAGCCCTCCAAACATGTGTAACGGGTCGGGTCAACCCGACCGAGGCAAAACTAAATCAATCATTTCAGTTCAGCCCGCAAGTGAATCAAGCCGAGATGGAGCTCAGTTGGGCCTCCAAACTTAGTTATACAGTTGTACAGAACAAACTACTTCTAAAAGTATACACCTACTTACAACGGTAATGTTCGAGTTTTTATTTTGAATTTTAGTTTAGGAATGGAAGCAGTACTTTCAGACCGCTTTACCACATCACCTGCTGATGCCGCGACATTTGTCACTTGCGCACCCACCGCCTCATCTTTAACAGCTTCGGGTTTTACTTGATGTTTCACGTCTATCGAAGGTGAAGGTGTTACCATGAGTTTCGCTAGTTCCTTTTCTTTCCGTTTCTTTTCTTTCTTTAACCGTTTCCGCTCCAAGTACTCCGGATCGTCTTTATCTTTCTTTTTTCTCTTCTTTTCCTTATCTTTCTTTTTCTTCTCCTTCTTTTCTTTACCACTTGAACCAGGTTTATTCGCGGGTCCCACCAACGCGCCCTCAACACCTTCATTAAGGGCTCGAAGACTAATGTACTTGTTATGATTCACTGTTTCGGCATCGTTAGATTGAACTTTACTCGATTCAGCAGTACACTGGAGTTCCTTCAAAAGGGCAGCATCACCATCACCAGCCCCGAGACCATCATGAGGCAGTTTAGCGCTGCTGATACTGGCAGTGACTCGTGACCCGAGATCATGGCACGAGTTAACATCTTCAAGGTTTTGATTGTTTTGATTACCCATGCTTGTAGGCTCAACGAAATTTCTTTGTGGTGCATCCATGGACATTGAACTACTCGTTCCATGATCACCGCCATTATGGGCACCTTGAGATCTCTCTACAACAGCATTATCAACAGCATCCTCGGCTCTACTAGATGCGGCAGAAGATTGCTTCATTTTAATTTTGAACACTGGTTTTTTTCGTTCTTGACTATTTGAAACCGTGTCTGGTTCTTTATGAGGCTCTGAAGAATCAAGAATGACCAACTCTGGATGTTTTTGTACAATATTGTTGTTTCCTTCTTTTGGCACATCAGGTTCGGTCAAGGGTGGAGCAAACTCTTGAGGCTGGATTCTCTCGTTATCAACAACCGGAAAAATAGTTGGTTCTATATTCGTGTTGATTGCTGGTTCTATGCTTGTGTTGGTTGCGGGTTCTATGTTTGTTTCGGTTGCGGGTTCTATGTTTGTTTCGGTTGTGGGTTCTACGTTTGTGTCGGTTGCCGGACCATCATACGGAAACATAAGGGCATCTAAAGACGGCTCTGGAGGCTTAGATTGATTCACAATGGCAACAAAGAAGTTTTTAAGCTCGTTGTAAATTTCTGTGTGGCCCTTGATCAACGTTTCATCTCTAGGAACTCCACAAAGTGTTGGTGGTCTGAAATACAGAAAGTTACAATATTAAAGCAAATAATGCAAATCAATAAATTATAACAAAAATGGTGTTTTAAATAACAACCTTCCAGCCAGGACTTGTAAAATGCAGAACAAATAATGACGGAGTGTAACGTTATTAAATGATGCTGGACTTTCAAGAAGACGAAGTAATGCCACAAGAGTTCCACGCATCACACCATGGTCATCATCAGAATCACCACTTATTTGACATAACCGCATAGCATGCACACCTAATTTCACTTGACCTGTTGAAAAAAAACATTAAAATTGCCATCTAATTGCCATCAAATTATAATACTTTAGTTAATATTTATTCATGCGAAACCTCTTAAAGAAGGCTCCTCCTCCATATATTTTATAAATAAAATCAATGCTGCATCGATTCCTTTGCAGTGATACTCAAGGTCAAGAAGTGCCCGGAATGCCTCGATTCGAACTTGCCATTGTGACTTTGAAGAGGAAAAGGGTTTAATTAAATCAACAATACGATCCTGAAACAAAAATAAACTATAAATAAACGATATTTGTATTGAAACATTACAAATTTACAAATGAAGGATATATAATTACCAGAGGGATGAATTCTGAAAGCTTCAATGCAATTTGTGTCAGTGTTCGAATGCAACTAACTGTCAAGATTCCGTTGTAGCTTGGCATCAGCCTGATAAAATTGTAAAATTCATATAATTAAACGGGTTAGAAGATAAAATTTGGCAGGTGAAGATGCTATAACCATGATGAGAGTAATAATGCACCTGTCAAACTGTAATAACCGGTCTATGCGTTTTACAAGAGAAGATAGAAAAGCAACCGTCTGCCAGCAGATTGATAGCAATTATTCATGAACAATGAACATAAAAGTTATATGATGAATTTAATCATTTAAGATATTTCTATTAACACATTTATATAAATACGAGAATGCCCACAAACCTGTTGTCCAAATTCAAGTTCACCAACTGATTGGACCAATGCAGCAAGCCAGTAAACATCAGAGTAGGGATTCCCATTGTTTTCATTGTACTGTATAATCAATGGAGGTATTGACAGAAAATAAGAATGTGAAGAATGAAAAAGACGGTGAAGATACACACACAACAGTTGGACACCAACAAAAAAAAATGTTGACCAGCGAAATGCAACAGAAAAAAACTCATGGCTTTTGGCACCATTATAGATGTGGAAATTTCTACCATGGGTTGATTAGGGCTAATTTTTATTTAGAATGGGCTCGTATAGGCATAAAATTAAATTAAAGAGAGGAGAGATCAAAGAGGTTAAAAGCCGCCCAAAGTGTACTTTTAATGCTTATAACCTCTTTAGTCTAATTCAGTATTTCAGAATATTTTTTGTAATAATATTGTTTTTGTGATCTTAACACAAACACACATGTATACATAGTAAAATGGTGGTATATATGGAAAAGTGGAATTAATACCCCACCTTCAGAAGTTGTAAAATGAACTCAACAGCTTCCCTAGGGCTCTTTTTATCTGATGCTCTAACCAAAGCAACAGCATGCGGAATAGCCTGAGAAAACATCCAAATTAACAAAAATTAACAAAAAAGAAGTCTCAAGAAATGTTTCTTATTTATCCAACTGTCTTCTATAGCCTAAAAAATAAAATCAAACACATAGAGAGCAATGTGCTCCTATGTATTGGAGCACAATCCATACAACCATGCTGCAAGAAAATCGCCCTAACAGCCCAAGCTAAAACCATTATCAATTATCAAGCTTATGATGTATAAATGCTACCAGAGGCAGGCTTTTCATCCAGTAGACATATTATGTGGGATTATACAGTATACCTTGCTCAATCACAAACAAGATTTGATCTTGTCATAAAAAAAGTTTGAGGAACAGAGGAACCACCCTTGGAAAAATACGATTTAAAGAAAAATCAAACTAGGGCATTGTAATGACGAAACATAAAAGGTAACAAAGTGATCCAATTACCAACCACTCGACCAGACCATAATTTCATGACAGTTAGAACATACACATCCAACTATATTCAAGCTCGTGGTAGCCTTGACATTTACACAACTATTTTATTCGACCGATTATTTAAGAGAATCTTATGCTCATGACTAGCATAATGGTGTATAAACAAATCCTATAAAGCTATGACATTAATTCATGTGTTAAGAATATTGTTATAACTTATAACTACAAAGATCATGCTATGTGTTAACACTGGCCCACTAGACACTGACACTACACATCCTACCTCATCGCATTACCTCAAGTACAAAATACTCGGCAAAATCATGGAAGTCATTCGGCCTGAGAATTAAAATAAAATTAACTGAGTATACTACAGCAAGGTGTCATTCAATATCTACAAAAACAGTAAAAGGATATAAAACTTACTTGGGGAGTCCAATCTTCTCATCATATCTTCGACTTTTATAGAACTTAATCAGGTGCAGTAAACCAGACCAGTCAGTTTCCTACAAGAACAAACAAAGCAAATGATGCAGTAGATAACGATATCAAGAAAAGCAATTATGCTTGTGATTCCTCAATTTACAAAACCTTTTCTAGATTAACTCTTGATGATATCTTAATTGTACCTCAGATGATGTGCTAGCCAAAGCAAAAGCTGCCTCAATCCGAATTCGCCAAAAAGCCTTGAAAGATAGAAAAGTAAATATTGAATTTTTGTAATTAATAGAATGGATATCTAAATAGATAATAATTATATATACTAGCAAGGACAATACCTGAGAATCACAGAGGAGATTACTTAAAGCATTGACTATTGAGAGAAGACGAGGAAACAACTCTAGTGCTGTAATTGCTTGTACTTGAGCAACAACATCCTTATCCTTCTCCAATTGATTTATCTGGTTATGTGTACATTTTTTTCAAAACATATAGATAAAAATTGAGAAAATACAAACACGTCAGCCTGTGCAAGAACGTCTTCCTCATTTTCTTTCCTTCAGAAAGCAGTAATAGCAAACTAAGCATTTTCTATTTAATTGACCTTTTTTTTATTTTAAATACGAATCATGCATGCTGGTATTTTAGAAACTGAATATTAGCAAATATTTCAAGGCTGCAAAATTACTGATTGTGGCAAATGAGCAGGTCAGGCTGGTTTGTAACAGGTAAAGAAGGATAATTATTGTATGGGTCAGTCATGTTGTGCTTACACTTGTAATTTTTAATATAATTATAAATATGTGAATTACAACTACAGAGATTATATTACTTCAATGATAATCTAAAATTTAGGAGAGAAAATTATGAGGCTTTTTGCAACAAAAATACATTTTGGACAACTTTTGACCTGTGAAATCCATTTGATCCGTTTAGTGTTTAGCTAATAGTATTCTTTTTGCGCATATGACTCATCCAGGATAAAAACATAACCTGAATCAACCAATTCACAAGTAAATGGGTCGGAAATTGCCACCTAAAATATCAATGACGAAGGTAATAAGAAATCAGATATGACTATACGAGAACTTACCCACATCTGTGCAGGTTGGTTGAAATGAATCTCAGCAAGATACTCCATTTCAGGATCTGCCCTTAGCCATTGCAGGGGGGAATCAATGCTGCTAACAAATCATCTCATAAAATTTAACACAGACAATAAAAACTGTAGTTAAAAAGATAAAAGTGCATAACTACATACTTGGAACGCATGTCTACAGCCGCAACTGTATCCGCATTATCATCAGAACCATCATGCTTTGACCCTTTCTTTGGTTTTTGAAAACGTTTGGCAGCAAGTCTAGAATGGCATTGTATTTCTAGTAGCTGCCATGTTTCTCCCGCCATTGGTAAAACAGGATGATCATACATTCCATCAAGTTCATGGACCCGTATACTCATCATTCCGGGCCATCCAGCATCAGCTTCTCGTTTTACAAAATCAGGTTTTGAATTGGAAAAACTGGGATTTGAATCTGGTGTGGCTGTACATCCACGCAAAGCCGCTAATTCAACCAGGTTTTTTCGTTTGTTATATGAAAACCCCATCCTTAGTATGACCAAGTGCAACAAAAAGAGAGAAAGGAAAAATAAATGTAATTAGCATTAAAAGTGGAAGTATTTTAGAACAGAGAGAAATATGTAAACATTTGTTAAATCATACTTTAAAACAGGACAGCCGCTAGAACCCACCCAGCGAGGAAAAAATTCTCTAAGAAATGGGCGCTCAAGATTGCCTACTTCATTAGCCAAGTGACGAAACTGCATTTCAAATTTTCGTCAAAAAAGGTTTGATAATAACCCGCGTGTTTCATAACTCATACTATTTACTAAAGTCCAGCATACCTTGTGTTGATTTGCACAGACTTATGCTTAATGAAACATGATTAAAAAAAGATAATACAACCAACAACTCAAATATTTGTACTATATGCAGGCATTGTACCACAATACTGGGCGCAGAACATGTAATGTCATGAAGATATGTCATACCATGAACAAATGCAAATCTATGGTATATGTGATCTAGTGTACACATGTAGTTCTGACTACTGACAACACAGGTGAGAAATAAAAAGAAATTTGTAGACGTGTACGTGTGTCAAGACTGTCAAGTAATGTGATGCAAGAACATAAACCATGTATTAAGTTACATAAAACACGGTTCTTCCATCATTTATAAACTTTTTCATGTTCAAGCAATTATCAATTATCAAATAGATATGACGTAGCTTCTGCTTAATCACCTCTTTTGTGCTAAGAGTTCTCAAGGGATGAGTTGTGTTTGTATCTTTAGAAGGCGAAACCAGATTCTTTAAAACCTGCCAAGTGAGATTAATAATCAAACAAAGATATTATAATATAGACACTGTGAGGGATTACAATTAACTTATCAAGCAGAATAAACAGAGAGAAGTGAAAAGAACTAGAAAGTGGAAGATGCATGCTCAACAAAAGTCAATACATATATACTTTAAAATGGTAAAATACCACAAAACGAAAGTAAAGTTAACCATCTTACTTTACAGAATGACTCTGGACCCATCTGCTTTTCCAACATTTGAAGAACCGCAACCTGCAAGAAAGTAGTCGTGGGTAAAAATATAACCAATTTTTAAATTGGAAAAAAGAGGGGGTACCAAATATAAGATTATTTGTCAGAAATGTTCAGTACTACAATATATGCAAAAAAAAAAAAAATAATAATAAAATATACAAGCACTGTGCTAGTAGCACACACTTGTGAACAAACTTAACTTCCTTGGAGACTGACTTTGACTTGTGAAAGCATACCGCTATAAGTTTGTTTATAAGGTAAACTTATGATTGGTCTACTGGAGAAATAAATATCAAAATTCATTATATTAACTTACAGACTTCCAAGATCTAATTTTTCCATAAAAACCAATGCATTGTGTTCCATACAAAGCCTTGGAAGCATCAGAGGAGCTCAAAGCAGTTGCAGCACTATCATCTGCTTTGCAAACAGCACAATTTGCCTACAATAATATTCACACATTAGACACTCCATTCAAGAACAATATCAAGAAGATGCTTAGCCACAAGTTATTGGGTTTTAGTTGAGCAAAAGAAAATCAATATGAACCATCGTATGTGTGTCTAGATGAGTTTTGCAGGCTCAACTGCATCACTTTTACTACTAAATAGACAAGACACTAAAAGCAGAATTTCAAGGGTTGTTGGTAAAACAACTTCAGGGAAATCTTATATATAGAAGCATACAAACAAACAAACGTAGCCAGAAAAGTCCCAGTCGAAAGTAAGGTGTGGGGAGGGTGAAAGAAGGCACACCTTACCTCTATCCCAAGGATAGAGTCATAGAGAGACTGCTCCCAATGAAACCCCCAGCACCCAGACATACCCCTCTTAAATGAACTAAACATACAACATACAAGGAAAATATGCAAAATGAATCATTCAGACATACAGGAAAGCAAAGAGACGCATTCATGAAAGCAAAAAAACTAGTAATCAAGTAACACATGCAGATAAACGTCTCTACAATACAAGTAGAAAAGAATAAAAGCAGATCTTATATATGGAAGCATGGCACTTCCAAACATGCAATATTCAACTTTCTTTTAGAAAAAATCAACAACATACTTCTATTTACTTTGTGCCTCATTGTAAAATCATCAAGCAGATATATGTGATGTTAACCTTATAACGCCTATATCGTGCTTCATTGTTTCCCAGAAATTGCTTGATAAACGAGTCAGTCAAGAACCAAGCAAGTCCATCCAATAACCACTCTGACAACAGAAATGAGATGAGCTTTATATTTCTTCATTTATATAAAAGAAATCCATAAGAATAGTAGGAATACGTTACCATCATTTGGTGCCTCTGCAGTGATATACACTCCAAACCATTGTCTCGCAAGACCATATGCAAGTTTTATTCTTGTATCTATCGTCTGCTCCAATGATGATTAAGGTATCAATATAAACTTGAACTAGATAGTTAAAACATACCTAAAAATCTATACTCACTTTCAAATATAACAGCCATATGGGCTATGAAACATAAACAGATAATAGTTAACATATCCATCGATTGGGCATACAACAAAAAATGGCCTTATAAAGAAGATGTGCATCACAAGAAGGCCCTTACAAAACAATAGCATCAATAATATATAAATAAATAAATAAGGATGGGTACTAAAAAGTCCTTAAAAAAGTAGACACCAAGCAAAAGGTTAAACAAAGAAAGACGGTGAAACAGAATGGTGAAATATACCAAGGTAACACTTGACTCTTGAAAAGACATACCCATCAAGATAGATGAGATAACAGCAAATGACAACCAAAAATGCATTAAATATAACTAGTTCCACGATTAAAAAGATTACCTGATCAATAATTTTCTCATCAAAGAGAACTTGTGAGCTAAAGATGTTCATTGACGCACCCAAGCTCAAAGAAGATACTGCCATCTCTGGATCGATAAAAACTTGTGTGTATGATCCAAATGGAAATTTGGTGGAAAGATAATGTTCATAATGGCTGTTACATAATTAAACATGAAATCATAAAACAGAACCAGAAAAGGAAAAAACCAAACCTGAGTGAATCTTAAATTGAACATTAAAAATGCCAAACCTGTATGCACTATAGAGAAATCCCACTGTGTTCCGAAGCTTCGACAAGTTATGTGACAAACAAATGTGTGTTATAAAATTATTATGACGATCAGGAAATATTTCGAATGGAGCGACAGCCAGAGATATCCATTGAGCTGCAACGGGTACATCTATTTTATAGACATATGTCTTACGTGGAGGGTCATCATTGGTTAAAACCTGGACGAAAAGACATAACTAAGCATAAAATTGCACAAAATATAGAGGCATTATAGTAGTTGCGTAACAGACAGAGTGGAGTCCCAGAAGAGAGAAAATCTAGCCAGCTAAGTAAGAAATAGTATTCAGAAATGAACGGATTTTGATGAGGAAAAAAAATCAAAAAGCATCATTATAAACAAGAGTAGAAAAGGCAGTAGTAACTTCTTAGATTTCAGTTTGCTTGCGATCACTCTAAAGCATGAACCATGTGCTTAAAAAAAGGCTCTTTAACATGACATTACCTAACTGTGATACGCACTAATTTCTTTGTGTTACACTCACCCAATAGTTACAGATATACCTATTTCTGTTCTTTTTATTTATTATGAAGGACGAATATCATAAACCATATTTCGACACAGAATGGCAATGATGGTGATGATTGATGATGTTATACCAATTGATCATTGTGATGACTAGCTTTTCTCTATCCCAATGTCTTATGTCATTTAACTATTGATCATGATGACTAACAACATTCTCTTTATTATAGTCAATATACTACTTAGTCTTCGATCTTATTTTGGTATGGTTTTGAATACTTCACTGATTTTTCCGTTTTAAGGTTATTTTCTATTTTATTTAACATGTTCTATACATGGCACACTAAAACTATGGCGTCTTTAAAAATGTTAAACCCAAGATCCCGAACGTAGGGCATCATAAACACACACTTGCTCACGTGTGTCCTAGATTGGTTTATAGTGCACGTAAAACTTCATGATACACAAACACGTGTACATTTTTACTTTTCGGCCTTTTGGAGTGGGTGGTGACTGTTGGGTAGGGGATGGATTGGTTAATTTCATATTGTATGCTATTTGAGTATGTGTATGTTTACAGGTCTTTGATTACTATGGTCCATATTAATGAAATTGTGGCAAGGCACAAGTATTATTTTCAGATGCAAGAATTTATAGACGTTTATTTTATATAAAGCACCCAATACAAGTACACCACATCAACAAGTTACACAAAAACAGGTACAACACATCAACAAGTTAGACAAAAACAAGTACACCACATCAAGTTACACAAGAACAAGTACACCAGATGAACATATCACACATATATATATATATATATATATATATATAGGGAGAGGATCATTTGAGAACCAATTTGATTTGAGAACTAAAAAGAACTAATTTGAGCCACATGTTTATTACATGTATCCCCCCTCCCATGAATTGTAGTGGTCCCCCCCTGAAATTTGTGGTTGAGATTTAGTTCTCAAAAGTTCTCAAAATAAAAACTTCTCATTTGAACCTAACCCTATATATATATATATATATATATATATATAGGGTGAGGTTCATTGTAGACACTTTCGCATGTGAAATAGCTCTTTTTCACATGTGAAAGTTTCTAATTAATGAGAGAAAAGAAAAAAAGAAAAAAGAAAATTAATCACAACCATTAGATCAAGAGATCTAATGGTGAAAAAGGGTGTCTACCTGTCTACACTTATGGGGGTGTCTACAATGAACTTTTCACTATATATATATATATATATATATATGTATACATATATATCACATTACCATTTGTTAGGTATTGCAATTGCAATTGCAATGAATCCCATTTAACTGCTGTATTTCTCACCTGATACATCAAGGTTCCAGTGCTGGAAGCAACAAGGTTGCTGGCCACCGTGAACTCCAAGTCAAAGCTGAAATGAAAATACACATAGAAAATATTTAACAAGCAAAAATGTCAACATATCGAGTAAAATTAAACTATTTTCTTACCAGCAACGTTGTGAACTATCATCCATGCAAGGGAACCAACACCGAGCACGTCTTATCTGGTTATTGGTGTGCATCACATCTTTGTCAATATGTATTCCTGTTTCTATCTTCTCCACCCAGTAATCGATATGGATCAGTTTTACATTCTGCAGCCAATATAACCTACATGAGGAAATATTGAAATAGGAATACAGCACTAGAATCTGGTGAATATTGTCACAAAACCACAAGGGTCAGTTTGGCTTGTTTATAATGTGAACTTGTGAAGCCAACTTCCTTCTGAAGATTTAGGAAGCCATATAGGATATATAATATTAACTGCATCATTGTCAATCTAAGAATATCAAAAGAAAAAAAAAAGAAACCTAGAATAGAAGATATTGGCAATTCAAGAAACTAAAAGATGATTATGGTGTAAGTGTGTGCATTTACACGCGTCCATGTGTATAGATAACATGTAATTGTCAAATTCTTCTGCTTTTTAACATTAGATGTTACTAAAAATCTGACATTTTGATACCAGAACTTCAAGTAAATTTGGTTACAGCATTCTTTAATAAGGAATGCTTTTGCTTATCACCAAGATGTAAAAAACAGTAGTAACACAAAAGGGCCAATTACATATTTACATAGCAACCTAGTAATGAAACCATGGTTATGTCCTAAAGAGCAGAACTCAAGCTTCATTTCAGTACTTGGGTTGCGATCCAATTACCACACAGCACAAGGTCTTTCGGTAACTACAATAACCTGTTTGGATTCACTGGATGTTTGGGTCCCATTTTCTTGCCCTGTTTGTTCTAGCTGCTCTGGCACTGGTAGCTGCTCTGGCACTGGTTTGGCAGCCTCACTAGAGCACATAATCAACAAATTGGGAACCAGTTCTCTTTCAAGACATGAAACATAAACTGAACCCGCAGCATCAGCAGCAGAGTTAGCTGAAGAAACAGAACACCATCTGTCATCACTATCCATTTGCTGGTAGTGAGGGAATATTTCAAACCTTGCTGGCTCTCCATCCACCATTACACACTCGATCATTAAATTATCAGCATGTAACCCCACAATACCATTCTCTGGGACAACTACTTCAAGCTCAGTATACCTATCCAAACATAAACATAAAAATCACAAATTACTAGATGAGATTTGGCATCTTAGATCTGTCAAACAACAAGTATTGCTCCCACTAACAAAATCACAAATATTTTTCAGGATGTACCTTACTATCTCATAACAAGGTACATTTTATTCGAGATCTCGGAAAAAATTAACATGGAAAAGATGGTGACTTTATTCTTTAAAAACTAATAGTTATGACTATGGTAACTGCTATTTAAAAAAAAATAAAGAATCAGATATACAAAGATACGAAGGCGACTTTTTTCTTTAGAAACTATAATTAAGTACCATATTCATAACCTAACACCAAAAATACATCATTAAACCGCTATCATCAACAAGTTCTGCTACCACTATAATGGTTGTGCCTTCCTATTTCAAAGGTTCCACAATTTAATGCCAAACAAGATGCCATGATCATGAATTAAAATAAAGTCATATGCTCATAAGCTTCCTGGTCAATAACAACGTTACTCCCATTCAAGTTCTGTCACACTGATAATAATCTCTAGGTAAGTACCTTCTTTCAAACATTGTGAATCTGATTGATGATCAAGAAACAATATTTACAAATAAAAACAAATTCTTCTTCATTCATAACCACAATATATTTTATTTTCTTTCTCACAGACAACAAACTAATCAAATTACGCAGTGAGCACAATGTTCCAAGAGCAAGCTAAACCTAATCTCCGGATATCCAGAATTCTCATAGTAAAACCATTCTTAAGCAAATCATGCAAAATTTGAGGCATAGCCTTTACTCCTAATAGCTTAACTAGGTTGAATAGCACAATGTTCCAAAAGCAAGCTAAACCTAATCTCCGAATATCCAGAATTCTCATAGTAAAACATTCTTAAGCAAATCATGCATCATTTGAAGCACAGCCTTTACTCCGTAATAGCTTAAATAGCAATAGATAACAATGATAAACAAAAATTTTGCCATGCGTAAATTCGTACTGCGATAATTGAACACTAGCACTAAAATCCGAGTGTCCTTATAATTGAAGATGACTAAGGCGTAAAACCTGCACGCAATTGTGCATAAACACATACTAACCCGTAGATTCGACGCTTCTGGAGATCGATTGCGAGGCATAACTTCTGATGTTTCACCACAGCTTCCGAATTATCAGCTTTTTGGTCTTCATTCTTATGCTTTCGAGGTTTCGCCATTTTACAAAGTATATACTGTGTGTGCAGAAAGCTAAAAACACACAGTAAAGCAAGCGCTTCAAATTGGGGGAGAAGAGGGAGGGGATTAATTAATAGAGGTGGATTTTGTTAAGGAAGATGTCTCTACTCTCTCCGTATCAGATCAGCTTTCGAGTTTGAGCCCTAGTTTTTTGATGGTTGAATCGTATCCGTTCATCTAGTGGTCACTATAATCGGACGGTGTAGAAAGCTTTTTAGTCTAAAAACTGGATGATTGATTGTGGGCACGAGCTCAGAGTATTACGTAAAAGAAAAAAAGCATTCGTATTTAAATGGGGCGATTGTTTTGTGGAATTCTTGAAATTTGAATTGGTACGTAAAGGAATTGGATTTGGATTAGGGCATTCGGTATGCATTGTGTTAACCGGCGTCAAAGTTTACGTGGCCCTTTTTGGCGGCGCCAAGACCACCCCACACTTGCGTCATTTATAGCCATCATTTGGCGGCGCCACAAACTCAACGGCGCTAAAGGTATTTGGTTGATACCCTCTCATGTTCTACCATCCAATCACAATGTGACAAGCATTTTTTATATTTTATTTTATATATTTTTAATATTGGTATCACATCACACCATACCACTTGGAGTATATCCCTAATATGTTATGTGGTGTTAAAGTCTAGTCATCGCTGACGTGGCGGTGTTAAACTTTAACATCACATGAGGTATACCACATGCCCTTATATACCGGCCAGGTCAGTTGGGCCGATGACAGGTATGGTTAGATCCAGTCGGATTAGATGGCGCGTCAAGTCGGAACGAACGGCAGACCGGGTTGGTTTGGTCCAGCCGGGGTGGACAGCAGGTTAGGGTTGGGTAAGGGTTTAAAAAAATTAATAATGGTAATAGAGTATAGAAAGTGGAACTTGTATAAAAGAAAAAACTGTTTAACTAAATAATTGGTAAACTATAAAGTAAATAAAATTGTTACGGAACTGTAAAACTTTAATTTAGTAACTATATTATATATTTAATTTACTAATTAAATAATTGGTTACAAAACTTTTCTTTTAACAGAAAAAAGTTTTTTTTCAAATAATTAATTAATTATGATGGTGATTATCTCTACAATAAATATATTTTATTTAATGTCATGAAATACAAATAATTGATTAATTATGGCGGTGATTATCCATACAATAAATAATTAATAATGTAGAAGACAATAATAAAAAGTCGGATATATATATATCCAAAACTTTTCTTTTAGTAGAAAAAAGATTTTTTTCAAATAATTAATTAATTATGATGGTGATTATCCGTACAATAAATATATTTTATTTATTGCAATGGAAATACAAATAATTAATTAATTAGGGTGGTGATTATCCATACAATAAATAATTTTTATTTATTGCTATGGAAATACAAAAACTAAAAAATAAAAGGAGATGATTTGGGAGGGAAAGTTATTATGAGATGGAACGTGAGAATGATATGTGTCATAAATTTTTTATTTTATATAATAGTATGATATGATGATTATGTCATTATCGTAAACTAGGTTCAGAGTTCAAAGCGTAATTGCAAATAAGTAGGGGTTAAATTGTTATTGGGAATAATCCATGTTTACTAGAACGTAGCGTCATTTTGGAAGGCGCGGGTTCTAAGTTGTTTTACGTCCCGGATGTATGTGAACGATAGTTATAACACTTTGTGTTTTTTTGAGTTTTCATATTCTTCCTCATTGTTTCAACTTTGATTTCTAAAAATTGATATCAAAGCAGTTGTTTAATTGATCCAGGGGAGGAATACTATAAGCGGAAATTGATATACATTTATCAAATAATCGTGTCGTCATATTTAATAAGTAGTGATGATCAAGAGGGGGGGGGGGGGTTACATTAGAAATTTATTACAGTGAGAAGTTAGGGGTAAGGTTCACTTAAAAACATCTTTTGTCCTAAAACCCCTTAAATGAGCTTAACAAAATAATTTAATATTAAATTTTAATATTATCTACACACACCCCATGTTTCATATATTTACAACAACACCCCTACTCTTTCAACTCCTCACCCCCCCCCCCCATGTGTTGTATATATGCAACATAATTACATTTCATATATACGACCCCCAACCCGTACCCCTGCCACCCCTACCCCTCCACCCCCGCAGCCCCCCCCCCCACCCTGTGTTGCATATATGCAACATAATTACATTTCATATATACAACCCCCAATCTGCACCCCTGCCACCCCCACACCCCCCCTCGTGTTGCATATATGCAACATAATTATATTGCATATATATAAACCCTAACCCGTAGGGGTGTTCAAAAAATCCGAATCCGAAACCGAATCCGAAATATCCGAAATTCCGAATCCGAAAATATCCGAAAATTCGGATATCCGAAAGTTCGGATATCCGAAATTCGGATATCCGATTTTTCGGATTCGGATTCGGATATCATTTTTGACATTTTTCGGATATTCGGATATCCGAAATATCTGAAATTTTTAAAAAATTTAATATAATATATATTACATAAATAATTTATTTTGATGAGTTATCAATTTTGACTAACATAATTGGGGTCTGAGAACGGATTCTACACACATACCACACAATTGCACACTTTGAACCTTAATTTAAAATTCTTTCGTCGTAGTCCGTTAGCCGTATATCTAATTAGGTAGCATCGCCATCCGTAGATTTTATGGCCTCCAATTACAGTCCTCCAGTCCCTTCGCCTTCAAATACAGTGCTCCAATCCTGTCGCCTTCGATTACACTCTTCACGTCAAACTTTGTATTCCCAGTCATGACCACCATTAACTTCGGTTCTTTCACTCGACAACAACTTACGTTCCTTTGTTGTTATTAATGTTTGATTTGTACTTTGGTTTGCAAATTCTTATAGAAATGTTGGATCTGTACTTTGGTTTGCAATTTACGTTCTTATGTTTGCAAAAAAATTTGTTTGTAAGTTCACAAATCTATAGAAATGGCAAGCATTCATCTCATGTTCTTCAAATTTTTTAATTTTTTTTTTTTTGCATTTCAATTTTGAGTACCGGATATCCGAAACCACTATCCGAATCCGTATCCGAATTTTCGGATATCCGAATTTCGGATATCCGAAATTTCGGATACGGATCCGGATAGTAAAAAACAACTATCCGAAATTTTGGATATCCGAATTTTCGGATATCCGGTTTTGAACACCCCTACTAACCCGCACCCCAGCCACCCCTAACATGCACCCCAAAAACATGAACAGGAACTCGTGCGAAAAAGATGATGTTCGGATTTTACGATGAACAAGATTTTTTTTTTTTTGCTCCTTGATTTTTTTTTTTGTTTTGAAATATCACGTCTAAAGTTAGACGGCATCGTGGATTTTAATAACTCAACAATAGAAATCAAAACTGGAAATTTTTTTTCATAGTTCACATTCTTCACGAAGCTCATCCATGGTGGATTTTTAATAACTCAACAATAGAAATAAAACCTGGCTACATTCTGTTGGGATTTGAAGTACGAATCTATTAGTGTAATCGGTTTTAAGTTTCGTTCAAGCTTGATTAACTTTGCACACCAAATTTCATTTGCGTTCATCAACCTCATTACTATATTTATCTCGAGCCATCAAAACAACACCAAATTGCGCCAAGGTCGTCGGGTTTAAAAGGGAGATGGAGAGAAGATTGAGGGTTAGGAGGTCGTCGGTGAAGCAAGTTCGTGAAATAAATAAACGAACGTAAGATATAGAATATTGCATATACGCAACATAGTATATTGCATTAGCATATCATAATATTTGAAACTATAAACACGGACATGTTGCATATGTGCAACATAAGTATAAATATGGTTTATTTAATGTTCCATATATACACTTTATATAATATTGCATATATGCAACATAGTATATTGCATTAAAACATCATGATGCGTAAAACTATAATAAAAGATATGTTGCATTTATGCATCATAGACATGTTGCATATGTGCAACATAAGCGGAAACATTGTTTTATTTGATGTTGCGTATATGCATTATATAATGTAGGGGGAGTGGGGGTTGTATATTGCAACACAAGGTTGTTGCATATATGCAACAGTGGGGTTGGGAGTGGGGTTGTATATATGCAACACGGGGGTGGGGGAGGGGGGTCGGGGGGATGGGGAGTGGGGTTGTATATATGCAACACAAGGGTGTTGCATATACGCAACACAGGGTGGGGGTGGGGGGTAAGTGGGGGTTGTATTATGCAACATGCACATATGCAACACACGAGGGGGGGAGTACAGTTTGGGGGGCTGTATATACATGCAACATGAGGGAAGGTGGGGGGGGGGGGGCAGGGGTGCGAGTTTTGGGTTGTAAATATGTAATAAGGGGGATGTGGGTTGGGAGGTTGTATATATGCAATATAATTATGTTGCATATATGCAACACAGGGGTGGGGGTTGTATATGTGCAAAACAATTATGTTGCATATATGTAACACGAGGGGGTGTGGGTGGGGTTGGAAGGGGTGTGGGTTGTATATATGAAATGTAATTATGTTACATATATGAAACACGGGGGGGGGGGGGGGTAGGGGATGGGTTGGGGGTTGTATATATGGAACATAGGGGTGTGTGGTATTGATAATATTAAAAATTATAAATTAAATTACTTTATTACACTTAATTTAAGTGGTTTTTAGGTTTTTAGGCTAAGGAGGGGTTTTCACATGATTTTTACCCGAGAAATTAGATCAAGAGCAAAAGGGTATGATTAATCATACCAGAGAGATTGGGGAAAAAACTATTTTTTTAATATTGTATAATTAGTAAGTTCACTCTTATTTCTAGTAAAGATACATTAACAAAAGTAGAATTTGATTAATACATATGCGGAGTAAAAACACTCATTAAAACTATAGTAGAAGAAAGACACGATCAGTGGTGGAAAAACCACCCCAAGAACAATGTAGCAGTAAATGATGGGAGGGAAGACATCAATGGCTTTCCAATGCCCAATTGTTAATTCTTATAGTTATACAGTTTGGGATGTGAAGATCAAAGTGGTATTTAATGTCGTAAATATCAAAGTAGTATTCAATGTCCACGGATTGGAAAGCAGACAAACCAACACCAGGAAGTGAAGTTGATCAAAATAAGAACAATACAACGATTACATTAATGTTCCAAGCAATTACAATAAATACAATCTTGCAAATTGCTAACTGATAATGTGGGGAGTTTCCCACCTCAAGCCAATAGCTTGGCCCGGGATAAATCAATGCAGGAAAGAATAGAAGACAAGGATTTGCCTTGCACACCCGACTTGGGAGAACGTTAGCTCAATACTTGCCTCCGATAAAGAAAAGTAAGTCGCCCAGGTCACGGTCAAAAGAACACTAAGGTAGATCAAAGGTAATTTGTGAAGACGTAGGATTAAGGTTAATGAACTTTATGAGGAGGGGGTACTATTTCTTTCCTGGCATCATCGTATTAACTTCGTTTTCCCTTTTTATGGTGGCCTATGTACATATGTGTGACACC
>JBCNJP010000002.1:4446512-4475888 GCA_039602395.1 Deinandra increscens subsp. villosa
TCTCGTTTGACTTAACTATAACTCACTTGATAAGAGAAAATAAAAGAAAGAAAGAAAAAGGTGGAAAGAAAAATAAGAGATGTTTTTATTTTTCTTTCTTTCCACTTTCTTTCAAAATTGAAAGGAAATAAAATCATACAATTTTAGCTTAGTATTCTCTCGTTTTCATTTCTTTTCCTTTCTTAAATAGAACTCGGGAATATCACATATTTTAACTTTCTTATTTTCCTTCCGTAAATAAAACTCAGGAACACAAATGTGTTTTTATTTCCTTTCACTTCCTTCATTTTCTCTCCAGGAACAAGATGTAAAGATTCATTCTTTTAGCTTTAACTTTTTATAATTGTTCAGCCGAACTCGTATTAAGACATTTTTTTTCTTTTATGTTCAAACATTCTAACCGATAGGTGTATGCCTCCTCAACAATGGTAAATTTATTATGCTTTGGTCAGAATCAGACCGGACATGTTGAATTTACACCAAAACAAACTTGAGATTGAAGACAACAAAAATCTTGAACTAAAGCATGGCTAAAGCATTGTCGATTGGTCTCGTCTCAGTCGAGTTGGTATTTAGGTTGTTCTCGACCGATTATTATCGTATTGGCAATAAATTTAGTAAATTCAGATTTATCCTATAAATTTTCAAGGATTTTCATGTCAGACAATAAATTTATAATAGAGAATGTCATACTTCATAGCATGCCACAAACCCCTTTTAATCTCAAACTCCATAACATAATAAATTTATGGAAAAGATATGTGTAAAGAAAAACTAAAACTTTAAACTCAAATAATTATATATTATTACATCTTTAAAAGAAATATGAAAAAAAAAATCCACCTTCTTCTAATCAAATAAAATGGCGGTCTCTCGAAATATATTTAGAATAAACCAATATCTTCAATTATTTCAAGCTTACACATATGCAACTCAATAGCTACTCACATACTTACTTATTACTACCAACCGATTTAACAAATTACTTCATGGTGATCGGAGTGTTATTTGTGGAACATGCAACGCAAAGTTATGGAAAATGAAGCCTTCAGAGGGAACAAAAGTCAAAATAAACCATATTATACCGTATGTTGTGGTTGGAGAAAGGTGAAGCTTTCGGATTTCAAACAACCAAATGCAAATTATCAAAATACTTTGTTGCTTGTATGCTAAAGGCAAGCTATTTATCAAGCGCATACGTCGTTATAATTCAATGTTCTCATTTACATCAATGAGAGGCAAAATTGACTCAACAATTAATAAAATAATAAAGGCAGCGCTCCTTACGTATTCAGGCTGAGTGGTCAAAATTACCATATCATGGGAAGCTTTCTACCAATGGAGGTCAACACCTAAATTCACCTAACTATACATATACGACACCGACAATGAGGTCGCAAATAGACTTGGCATTTATCGATACGTCTTACTACTAATCATTAACTAATTATAAGTCTTCGTAAAAATGATATAATACTACTTTCTATTAACTTGTATCTATGTAATATTTTTACTCAATCAAGACATAAGTCTACATCAATTTCTCATTTGCTTGACGCTCAAAGAATATAAGATTTGAAGGTTAGATTCAATAAATGAATTGGTCAAATGTTATAGAATGGTAAGGGAACGTTTTAATGAAAACCCACTTGTCAATATAAGGCTACGCCTTGTAGGCCGAAGGCAACAAGATGGAAGGACATACAACCTACCAACCTCTTATGAACTTGCAGCTTTAATTATTAGTGACATAGGTGATTTGATTGAAAATCGAGATATTTTTGTAGAAACTCAATCAGAAGCTCTAAAACGTATAAGCGAGCTACACCCTTCATATCTTGCTCTTAAATATCCTTTGTTTTTTCCATACGGTGAAGATGGGTATTCAGCTGACATCCCTGTAACCTTCGTGAATGAAACGATTATCCGAGGTGGAATTTTCAAAAGAGAAACTTTCAAAAGTCTCTGATCTACGATTTGAGGCGGTACGCCTAGGATAGAGAAATCCTAGGCGGTACGCGACCCGGATGGTAAACGGGTCAGATTGCGGCACCCGTCGGATTCTGGTATGTACGAATCTCAAAATCCGAGCGGTACGCCCCAGAATATGTATTTTGGGGCGGTACGCCTCGATTCCAGTTCGATAAGAACTATGATTTTGGCCTTTATAGCCATTCCCAACTTGTGACTCTCTGCATATATCCGTCAAAGAGTTCTGTGATAGTGTTCCAGACCTCTGTTCTACCAATTTCAAGCAAAGGGGCTTAGATTTGAGGTGTGTTCTTCAATGGTAAGTTCTCATTCAATCACTTTTACCATTAAACCCATGATTACTTAAAGAAACCTCCACTCAAGGCCTAAACCTTCACGATTGCAGCTGTGTATATGCAAAGAGGGATGATCAGAGGGTGTAGGAACTGAATTTAAGGTTAATCGAGGTGAGAATGTGTTGATGGGTTTGTTTAAGATCATACATTCATAAATTTGGTTATGGATCATACATGCAATCAGAGTTTAGCACTTGGGAAGCAGATTGGGGACTGGAGAAGGCAAGTAAAGCTGAAAAGCTCGGTTGTACAAGGATCTCTTCACAAGGTACAACTCTTCTATGCATGCATGTTGATTTCTTTCCATAAATGGAAACTTTGCAAATTAAGATCACTTGAATTCAGAATTGATCAGTGTATCTATATAAGAAATGAGTCATTGGGACATAGGGATTCTGTCCCTAATGAAATCTGTACGAAACGGGGGGTCGAAACGATGAAAATTACCATATTTGGAAAGCTCGGGAATTGGGGTTGTGCTTTGATTAAGGTTTTAGATTGCAAATGAACCCAAAATTGACCCCTCGGAATATTATGAAACTGATGGGGTATGAATCCTGGACTTAAAACATCAAAATGGAAAAACGGCACTAAAAGACAAAATAGTCGGGCCCCTGTTCACAGATGGGGTCGTACCGCCCACAAACTCTGCATGCAGAGCGGTACGCCCGGAAATGAAAAACAGGAACCGGAATCTCAGATTCCAGCGTACCGCCCAGAAACTTATAAAGCGGCGCGGTACGCCCGAAAATGAAAATTTGGAAATCAGACGACCATTTGAAGCGTACCGCCCAAAAATGAAAGCTTTCAGGCGGTACGCCTATGAAGAAAAATGACAGAATGTTTGGTCAATTTTTGATGAACCAAAAATTAACAAGACTGATTCAGTGACTATATTTTATGCTAATTTCAACCTGAGAATGATATGGGACATGTTAGCCTCGCTTATGACGTATATGAACATAATAACGATGATAGGTCGCTAGGAATCTAAGAGAGAATACTTTCTCGGATCTTCTGTCTAGCCACCGTTTCTGACTTCTTTGTGTGAGTCTTCTGACTTCTCTCATGAAATTAACTGTTTAAGATCACAATTCTGTTTGATGTATTTGTTATATCTGTTATGAACTTATCTTGTCAAACACTGTTAGTTCGGAGATGCCCTGCGTGGGTTATCATATACTTTCTGGTCATTAAGGTTGAGCCACTAGGCATATAAGGGATTATAACGGCCATTATAGTTGATTTATCCATGTTCATCCGGATCCTCTAGTATTAGGTAACTAGGGGGAATATGTCCTTATATGTTGAATATGAATTCTTACTCGTTGATGGTTTACGGCTGATTGCGACGTACCGTAGAGTACATAAAGTTTGACCTTTGGTGTGATTTGATAATTTCATAACCAGTATGTGTTTGAAAACTGTTAATGATATGATAGTAGTTAAGACTCACCAACAACATTGTTGTTGACCATGTTATGAATGACTTATGTTGCAGGTAAGCAAGTGTAGGAATGAACCTATTATGAACTTGGAACGTTGCTGGGTTGTTGTTGTTATTATGAATTTGGGCATGTATGAACTATGAAATATGAACTATGAACTATGAATGAACTATGAAGACATGATAATGACTATGTTTCCTTTGATATAATGTATCCTTATTCAGTTCCAGGCCATATCCGGTGGCTATCGATTCTGTTAGATCGAATAAGAGGGCAGTGCATCCTCGCTCATGAGTCGGTCTAAGAGTTTCATATGTGTGGACTGGATGTCCGTTATGTGTATGTGTATGTTGTTAGAAGCGTTGGTAATCTCGGGTAATGATACGGACAGCCGGTCCAACGCCCTCCCCCGCACCTGGCAGGGTGCGGAGGAGGGGGGGTGTGACAATCCCTCATAAATATCCTCCATCTTCAAGCAATAGTAAACAATCAAATTGTACAATGCGAGGTTTTGTCTCATGCGGAATTCAAGACAGGGTAAATGTGTTCCCACTTATTCTAAACGTGAGAAGGCTTTTTTAACAAATCTTGGTTTATACTTACACAATGATTAAAAACCGAGAGACTATATTTCATCAGTACTAAACCAATGGTTTTAGGATGTGGAATGTTATGAAAACCGATTCATGCTCAAAACCAAGGGAATACTCAGCTTTCCAATGTTAGACAACGTGTCATACCGCCTTCATTGTTCACAGGTGATCCACGTTATATGATGCAACACTATTTAGACGAAACGTCCCTTTGTAGATGGTTTGGATATCCATGTTTCTTTATAATAGTCACATGTAATCCAAAATGCCCCAAGATTAAGAGATTCTTGAAATATACAACACTCAAACCAGAAGACAGACCCTATATATATATATATATATATATATATATATATATATATATATACTGTTACATATGTAACATCGGTTATAAAATATTTTTTTTAAAATTTTTTTACTAGGCGTGTTTTTTACTTTTTTGCATAAAGGGGTTTTTTTTTAACTTAGAGAGTCACCATAAAAAAATAGGAACAAAAATCGAATTTTTTAGCTTGGTTTTCACGGTTTTCCAAACTCGGAGAGGTTTTCATTTTATTCTTCCTCTATATATATATATATATATGGTAAGGTTCCTTGGAAAACTACTTTTATTTGAAAACTGGAAAACCAAAGGAAAACTATACTAAATGAAGGCTATTTGGGTAATTTGACATTATTTCTTTTCCTTTTTTTTTTATTTCACATATATCCACATGATAACTTTATAAAAGCAAAAAAAAATGTTTTTTTTTTGTTAATCTTGTCCGTCCGACTATGTTGCAAATATGCAACATAGTGTGTTGCATACGTTGAATATATGCAACAGAGTATCCTGCATATATGCAACATTGTATGCTTCATACGTTGCATATATGCAACATAGTATGTTTCATATACTGCATATATGCAACATAGCATGTTGCATATATTCAACGTAAACAACATACAATGTTGCATATATACAACATACAATGTTGCATATATGCAACATAGTCGGACGAATGTTGCATATATGCAACATAGTCGGACGAATGTTGCATATATGCAACATAGTCGGACGAATGTTGCATATATGCAACATAGTCGGACGAACCCAAAAAAAAAGAACGTTTTTTAAGGATTTTATTTATTTTTTTATTTTTTTAAGGTCGTTAGGTGGCCATTAGATGGATAGACACAAAAATTTTTTTTTTAAAAAGGACCACCAAAATTACCTAAATAGCCTTCATTTAATATAATTTTCCTTTGGTTTTCGAGTTTTCCAACTAAAACTTAGTTTTCCATTGAACTTAACCCTATATATACATATATATATATATGTGTGTGTGTGTATATATATATATACATATATATGTATTATGTAGACTGTTCAAAATCAAATTGGATGCCTTGATTAGGGACCTAAAAGAAAATAAGATATTCGGTGTCGTCTAGGCAAGTAAGTTCATTTTTTATATGTTCACCGTCATCGTAATTATATATCACGCTTACCATCAACCTCTTACGCATTTTAACTTGCATAACTATTACCTACGTAATGCCACTCGTACATATTTATCCCAATGTCTTTGTATTCGTCTATACAGTCGAGTTCCAAAAAACGCGGATTACATTATGCTCATATATGTTTGTTTATGCATACCGATTACAAACTTCCAATCATTCAATACATTGACCCAATGATTTCAACTGAAATATTTGTCACACCCCCAAAACCGCTTGTAGAGTATCACCACATGGGACATATGACAAACAAGTATTTAAGTCATTAGACACACAAAATGACTTTATACGATTCAAACCATTTGAAATATCAGAGTTTAAGTTTCAAGTTTGGGGAAGCATAAAATCATAACCGGTTGAAGCAATAAAGATTTAAAACAAGTTTTAGTGTCTCAGGCATGCAAGTGCCCAGAATAAACAATGTTTAAATGAAAACATATGATTAAATGAATCAACATGAACCGCTTATAGTGCGCCCTAGTCCATTATCGCCTAAGAACCGGAGAAGAAACATGCCAAACGTCAACACAATATTGGTGAGTTCACAGGTTTATATCAAATAAGTATGATAATAAAGTTTATCAAAAGTAATTCATTCAGACTTCCGAGACCAACCATATGCAGGACCCCCAAGGTCCGAAAGTTTTAGATTAATATACCGATATATAGCTAGTCTATATTATCTTGTAACACATAATGACACGTAACCAGAGCTGACTTGTAGAACTACCTTTCCCACCATGCAATGTCGTTCATGATAAATGTTAGGACAATAAAATGGGTGCACCCGTTCAACTCCCAGTTGGGCTAGAGCGACTAGCTCGGGTGAGGCTCGTCAGGCTCAGTAGTACTACTCCATATTTTCTCGCTATTTCCATACTAGAGGTACGTTGTAAAGGACTTTTGTTGTGGCAGAATGCCAATCTTAGTTGTTCACAAAAATGGTATAATAATCTACTAAGCTTTCAAGAATGGTATAATAATCTACTTGGCTTGTCAGGCCTAGTAGTACTACTCCACATTATGTTGTGTACAGACAACGACAAGTTTGACTAGGTTGACCCGACGACACATTGGTGATTTATAAAGTGAACACGTGAATACTTATCGTAACACATTAACACAACCTAACATGTTATCATGCAATACATATTCAACTCATCTATGTTAATTGTTCGCCATCCCACACGTATGTTGTAACATTGATGTGGCAATGTCATTCCTACCGAAGCGGGAGACCTAGGATTTGTACGTGCGTATGGTTCACAATCAAATAACACCTTTAATGCAACCTAGTATATACAATAGTTCGCATCTGACTTACACAAACTATTAGTAATTACACGTTAAGTCATAGATTTCATGCATAACAAGCAAGTTTTCACGTAGAGGATTCCATCTATATGGCATACAAGCACCAAAGTCACACATTTATTATGTTACATATGCATTTTCAGCCATCAAAGTGTTTGCCGTTCCAAAAAAAAAAAAAAAACCATTAAAGTACATGCTTAGCTACTAATTACTACCAAGGCTCGACTTTTACTACGCTACATGCGTTATTCGACGTAAAATGCCTAACTTTATCGCATAATGATTAAAATCCATTATTTAACAACTTGCATGCAAGATTCAACGTAAATTTATTAACTTTATTGCAAATCAACCATCAAGACATCACCTTTATTCACTTAAATGAATGTCCGGTTACACAGTTTCGATCATTATCACATAATCATCATCAAGTTAACAACTTTATCACCCTAGCAAATAGATCTAACGTAAAGCATGCATCTTTAATGCATTTCATACATAAACATGTCATCTTTATGGCCTAACATGCAAGATCTAGCATCATCATCAACATACATCAAGTTCATGCATAAAAATCACATTTTTTACTAACATGCAAGCTTGATCTACAAATTATACTTCATGCTCATCACATATTAGCCCTAGATCTAGTATAAAAATTAAAATTTTATGCTTATAACTCAAATTAAACAAGATAAAAAGCTTACCTAACGAAAATGGATGAAAATGATGATGATATAAGCATAGATTCCTTCCAAATAGGCCAAGATTCCTAAAGATGACGATGGTTGGTAAATCCCCGATCATGTGGTGTTCACAAAAACAAAATACAGTGGCACTATCCTCTTGCGAAGCGGAGTACGTGGCGGCATGTGTCGGGACATGTCAAGCCATATGGATTCGAAATCCAATGTATGCGTTATATGGAAGAAAAATGCAAATGGTGGTGACTCGAGTTGATAACACATCGGCTATAACACCTGCGAAGAATCTGGTGTTTCATAATCGAGGCAAGCACGTCAAGTCAAGGTACCATTACATCCGATAATGTGTGGAACAAGAGCACATAAGTGGCAACGAGCAACGTGCAAACATATTAGCAAAAGGCCTAGCGAGAATCAAATTCGGAGAAACACGACGTCATCTTGGAGTTGAAGATCTCCCAAATTCTGGTTCAAAATGATGACCGACCCTATGACCCATTAGTGTAACATCCCGATTTTTATATGGTTAAATTCCGTTAGGTCCATGATAAATTTGGCCCGGATGTAATGGTGTAATTAACTTAGTGTGCCTATAAGGTACTTTCATTAAAGGTGGGGTTAAAACATGTACTTATGAAGTCTAGGTTTAAGATAAATTAAATAAGGATCTTGAGGGACCATATGTGTAAAATTAGTGTTTGACTAATTAACAAGAAAAGAAAAAATAAGGGGGAGGGAGATCGTGATCTCCAGGGCGTCGACCCTCTCCTCCTCCCAATCCCTAATCCAAAATTTTTTTTGGATGAAGATGATCAAATTGGATGCAAGGGGCTGCGATTCTAGGCTAATAATCAAGAGTACATGAGTCTTGAACATCATCTAGCTATTGGAACTTGTCAAGTAAGTAAAGGCCATCTCCAATCATGCTTAAGGTCCGAAATTTTGACCAAATTAGATGCTTTAAAGCTGAGATTTTATGCCCAATATGTTATAGTATGATTATGTGGTGGTGTGGATACTTGCATGATAGGAAATTGATCAAAAACACCAAGTTTTGGGTACTTGAACCCTTAAATACGAATTTGATATATGATATTGAGAAATCTTGAAATTTATAGTACATATGGATGAAACCGTGAAGGTTATAGCTTTGAACTTGCTCTATGATTATTGTTAAAGTGGAAAAGTTCCATTATGTTCATGTATACAAGTAATGGGTATGGAACCTAACTCAAATTGGGTTAAGAAGTGTTGTAGTGTTTTATGCACACCAAGTGTTCGACTAAATGCCTAAGTGAACACTTAATTAGTAATGTTGGAATAAAAGATGGAACTTGTGATGTATGATAGTATATATATTGAGTATGTACTAAAACATGTGAAATATGTTGCGTGGAAACGTGTTAGTTATCTAGAAGCTAAAATTTGTTTCAAGGCTTACTAAGATGTAAAGTTTGAATCTAGTCGTGGGGCTGTTTTGAAAGTATTGTGTAAAATCACTCGTATGTCCGTTTAGGATGTATGATATACGATCGAAAAGCTTGTTTTGATTACTATGTTTGGTATTTGAACACCGGAAACTGAATCCGATGTATAATGGGTCAAAATGACCCGTTAATATGGTCACTCAATTTTCTAGCATGCTGTTTGGGAAAAATTATGCTTGTTGTCTTGTTTTTTAGAAAAATTGTATAAAATAAACCGTAACTCCAAAAAATGTGTATCTTATATGCTCGGAAAGCCCTATGAGTCTACTATAATTCATATTTGAACATGAAAGGCTGGATAAAATTATTCAGTGGCAAAAAAATGTCAATTTCAGCGGCAACGCAGTAAAATGCTACACAAAAATAAGAAGTTTTTATAACCCGTTAAAGTTGGATATGTCAACGTGGATGATTAAAACATGAATGGTCGATTATAATCGATTATGTGCATATAGTTGGGTGTATTAGAAGCATCTGAGGTGCATGGAAATGACTTATACAAATATTATGCGCATGTATATTAAGCATGGTGGACTTTTTAGAAAGTTAAAACAAAACCATGAATTTAACATGAATTGTGTATAGGGCAAATTGTATTGAAAAGGGGTAAGTGATATATGGCTAAATTAGTCATAATATGGACTAATCATACGTTTATAATGATCCTCGAAAAGATAGGTTGCAGGCTTGGATGCGAGCCGGTCAAACGGATAAAGAGGTATGATGGAAGTTATAAATGCCAAGATGCTTTGAGGTAAACGAAGTAAAGGTTAAGCTACCCAAGGAACATAAGCTCAAGCTCACGAGGTAACATCTATGTTTTGTTATGTATATAATGTAATGACTCATATTGGCTACAATGATATAAAATGCATGATGCTTAGAGAGTGTTAGACTTTGCCTACGTGGCAAGTTACTTAATTGTGTAGTTACCCAGTCAAAAATTAGAGTTAAGCTCTAAGTATGTAATGAGTCGTAGGATTCATGCTAATGGGTTAAATGGGTCAAATGATTCTAAAGGATCATAAATATATGACATTGGCGGTAAATGAACCGTAGGGTTCTTGCTAATGGGTTAAACGAGTCAAATGATTATAAATGAATCATGAATATATGACATTAGCGGTAAATGAACCGTAGGATTCATGCTAATGGGTTAAACGGGTCAAATGATTCTAAAGGAATCATGAATATATGATATTAGCGGTAAATGAATCGTAGGATTCATGCTAATGGGTTAAACGGGTCAAATGATTCTAAAGGATTCATAGTATTGAATCAAAGAATAATACTTACTAATTGATTCATAGGAACCATAATAATGGCCAAATGTTATTGTTAGCTAAACGGTTCTTAGGGACCATAACCATATGCTAATGAGTAATTGATTGATAATGGTTACAGGAACCAAATGCAAGGTAACAATGTTTATGTTACAAGTAGTAGTTATGTAAGATGTGTATTACATACAAATGGAAATGACCATGAAATATTCTAAATGGGTGAAGAATGGTTCTAGGAACCATGAAGCCTAATTGCCAGAAGGTTATCCAATGACTTAATTTGACCATAAATAAGATTCGACGGAATCCTATAATGAATGAGAAGTTGTAATGAGCGGAAATGAGGTTTTAGAACCCATGCCATGTAACAAATAAAGGAGGATCACAAATGGTTTATAGAACCAGAGATCCAAAATGCTAAATTATGGTCAAATATAGCATTGGGAGACACCAAAGGCAATGACCCATCTTAACGGATCAAACGGGTACAATAACCCAAATTGGTTGAATGAGTAGATAGTGACTCCCTTAAAGTTAAATGATGCTTTAATAGGTTGTCACATGAGTTAAGAGCATAACCCTTTATAAAATGGTGTTAGTTCCAGTAGTAACAAGCACATGAAATGCATAGAATCCATGCAAGTTAAAAGAATGCATTTGACATATGGAATTGAATGATCTCTGATGTATGCCAATGGGATATGGTAAGATCAACTTGCACATTGGGGCAAAGCATTAGCCTTAAGGTAACGGGTGTCCTAACGGGTTAAACGGGTCGGTTGAACCCGTTAGTGCAAAACATGAATTTGATTTAGTTGAGGTATGTTAGTATGCATGTAATCATGTTTTTAAAGTGTTTTGTGAGTGTTAAACACACTTGAAAAGTGATGGAAAATCAGTTGGTGAAATATGGTAGAAAACCAGATGAAAAAGCCAAAAATTTGGCTAAGTATGGGACTGGCCGAAATTGGCCAAATCCATGAAAAATCAGTTCCAAACGTATCGCTTGGAGCATTTGTTTTAGTAGGCGATACGCCTGAAGATCCAAGCGTATCGCTTGGAATTATGGTCATCCTAGGCGATACGCTTGGGATGCCAACTTTTGATTTCATTGTTTACTTAATTGTTTAATGTTAATTATACATTGTTACACAATAGAAACTTACTATTGAAAGTGAGTATGTTGCAGGTAAGGCAAAAGCTCAAAGGGATGCTCGTCAGGCATGAAGCGGACCGATCACTTGAAGACCGAAGATCCCGTTGCATATTTTGATTAAAATTATCCATGTAAATGTTTGTTAAACAAACTTAAGGTGCCAAACTCATTATATAGTATATTTGGTAAAGGTCTATCATGACTTTACGGGAAAAAGAAAAAAAAATTCTGGGAGCGTTTTTAATCAAGTAAATTGTTATATTTGGCATCAAACCGAATACGGGTGTTACAATTAGCAAGTCGATTTATTGGGTTATTCCAAGCAATCTATTATAGTATAATTAATTAAATAGATTAATGTGAATTCGAATAGGGTTATAATTGTTATTACTTGCTCTAAATAAAGTCTAGGGTTTAGTATGAGAGTTAATTGTAAACGAGGTTTTGAGTTATTTTCATTTGTTGCTATAAGATGAGAGTTATTCGTTAAATTTGTGTGTTTGATATCAATTCGCTTCTTGACATAAATACGAATAATCTATCAAAAACTAAAACCCATATACGATGCTCAACAATAAGATTATAAATTATAGTGAATTTATCTATAAAAAATTTAAGAATAACTATTAAATAAACTAAAAACATTTTAGGCTGTGTTTGGCGCACTAGCTGAAAAGCTAGCTGCTAGCTGATAAGGTAGCTGATTAGCTAGCTGTTAGCTGATAAAAAAATAACGTTTGGAAAAAAGTAGCTGAAAAATATAAAATGACATAAAAGTACATGTATATAAATAAATTAAAATTTAAAAACAAAATATTAGGGAAGGGTAAAACTGGAAATATTACCAAACGAGACTTTTTAAAAAAACCAGCTATTTAAAAAAGCCCCGTTTGGTAACGTCAAAAAGCTAGCTTATAAGATAGCTGATAAGCTAGCTTATAAGCTAACTTATGGCGCGCCAAACACGACCTTAGTTGTGAAAACATACACGATGTTACCATGTTGTTCTATTTTTATCGTTTTTTAAATGTGATTTTAATAAAACGACTAATCTAAAGCGAGACGTTCAAAAAGGACAAAACAAAGGAACAAACTTACAAAAAGAAAGAGAAATTACACCACTCACCCTAAGCCCCAATCTATTTTGTTTATTACCCCTAAAAAACTAGTACTTTTAATCTAGTTAAGAATCCAATTCAAAAAAGCCTTTCTTTTATTGAACTCCACATCATTTATCGCCATCAAAAAAGGATATAAAATAGAACTCTTTATGACCTTTTAGTCTAACAATATCATCCCTCGACAAAATTGTCATGATATTGGGTGAAAAAAATGTTGTTAAAAAAAGAAAAAACTAAATAAGTTAAGGGTGGAGGTTTACACGTGAGACCAAAGTCGCCTGATCGATGCCGTTCCAAAAAAAAGTTAAGGGTGAAGGTCTGCTCATTTAAAGCATGTTTCAAGTATCAAATCTTGACCAATCACATACTGCTAAATGCGAGAGAAGATTGATGTAGATTTGATGATTAAAAATGAGGTATACTTGCCTAGACATGATTTAGTCTCTCTCAGCATGTAACGGTCCAAAAAAGGTCAAATCTCCAACGTCTCTCTCGGCGACACAATGCCATCGGGGGGAATGGATATGCCGATGCCACGGATGATTTATTGCTCGGTATACATACCGAGCTCGGCATGATGTATGCCGCCCCATGCCGAGTGCCAAAAACGAGCACACCGCCCACCCTAATAAACAAGAGACAATGGCAAAAGTGTAAATATGCGCTGGAAAAGCGATATATAGATAGATCCTACGGCTGGCTCGACTCCATCGCTAACATCGCTTCTTCATTTTCTCCGCCTTTTCCCCCAATCTTGTCTGAACTCTCTCTCATCTAAGCTCGGCTCCGATCCGGCTAAGATCCGGCTACGATTCAGCTCCCACCATTTCTCTCTCCTCTTCGATCTCCCTCCTTTCTTCTTCCAAAACTCCTACATGCTTTTACACTCACACGAATGTCTTCACAGCCTTCTGAACCACCAGAGCTTGACGCTTAGGAGAGCTTCAAATGTTTCATGTACGAGTTCGATTCACTTCATTTTACACGTTTTCGTTGCTCGATTTTGTGTTTTATTTGTTGATTTTCGACGTTTTCAGTTTCAGCGCTTCTGTTGTGGCTAATTTAAGCGTGTAGAGGTTGAAAGAGACGATCCGTAATTCCGTACTGGTGCGTCACACAGTTTTGAGCTCACGTTTGACTTCTCATGCAGTTTGGGGTAAGATATTAGTTCATGTGAATTTTAACTTGCTTAATTAGTTTAATGTGTTAGTTTAATTGAATTTAGTTACTTGGATTGTTAAATTAGGTATATGGCATTTGTGAATTCGTTCATTGTATGATTACTTTTGTTAGTCGATTAACTTAATTCTGTTGATATAAGTTGTGAATAGGCACAATTTTGCAGGTTTTTTTTTTGTTTTTTTTGTTTTTTTGTTTTTTGTTTTTGTTTGTGTCATTGGAAATGGACATATTGTTAAACCCTAATTTGTTCAGCGATACCAGTATCATCTATATGCTACATTGTATGTTTAGGACACGTTTAATGTGTTAGTTCATGTGAATTTTAATTACTCGGATTGTTAAATTAGGTATATGACATTTGTTAATTCGTTCATTCTATGATTACTTTTGTTAGTTGATTAACTTAATTCTGTTGAATAACACTTTCGAGTTGTGAATAGGCACAATTTTGCAATTTTTTGTTGTCATTGGATATGGACATGTTGTTAAGCCCTAATATGTTCAGGGATACCAGTATCATCTATAAGCTACATTTTATGTTTATGACAAGTTTAATGTGTTAGTTCATGTGAATTTTAATTACTTGGATTGTTAAATTAGGTATATGACATTTGTGAAGTCGTTCCTTGTATGATTACTTTTGTTAGTTGATTAACTTAATTCTGTTGATGTACACTTTCGAGTTGTGAATAGGCACAAATTTGCAGTTTTTTTGTTTGTCATTGGAAATGGACATATTGTTAAACCCTAATTTGTTCAGTGATACCAGTATCATCTATGCTACATTGTATGTTTATGACAAGTAAATGCTTCATTGGTTTACTTAAGATAAGAGTGTATTTGAAAGATGTTATTCATGTCCTGGATCTGTGTGAGAGTTTTTTTACTTTGGGATAAAAGATGGTACTGCAGTCTGTAGAACTTGTCTAATAAATCTTTGTTGGTTATTCATATGCCATGTTTACATGATATTAGTTCTTACTTTGTAAATCAAAAGAGGTCATTTGCAGAAGAGTTATCTAGTGGAAGTTGTTAGATTAATAAAATGTGCTTTATGTCGAAACCAAAATAGTTTGTTATGGTGTAACCAAAAGTATGGGCAATATGCTGTAAAACTTGAAAAGATTTGGTTGGATATGTCAAGTAATGGGATATTGGGGTCAAATGTGAAATGTGTAATGTGCATATGCTTTACTTAGGGGGTATATGGAGACATGTTATCAAAATGATTATTGTGACATTCAAAAGAATCAGAGAGGCATATAGCCAGTTGATAATAATTACGGATAGTAAGGTAATTAAATGATTATTTTGACCCTAAATGATTGGAAAATCATAAATTTAACATCTTTATGCCAAACACTCTGAATTGGAGTTGTACTACTCACTTTAGACCCACATCCAAACATCCCATGAAAAGTGTTCTATTTTTGTTGCAAATTTGGTTTTGCATTACCAGGTTTGGAAATGCAATTACTTCTGAATTTACATTTTCAGTTATTTATTATTCTGTTTGGTTGCACTATTCACTGAATGTAGCATGTGCACTTTTTTCACTCACATTTTTGCTCCAGGCAAGTGTTGTTGGTGGGAAAACTGCAGCATTAATGGATTGGAGTGTAAACAACTCATATAAAAGCCTAAAAGGTAGCTGATTTCTTGCCGTATTTGTAACTTCTTTATTCTACTTCGTCATAATAAATTTAATTATTGAGCTTGATTAGAATCAATCAGTAAGCCAAGTCATGAATAATAATGGAAAATCAGATGCTTTAACCAATGCGCAAGTTGCCTGTATCGGATAATCAGATAGCTTACCCATTATTTAATAACATTAAAATTTATTGCTTCATTTTGTGGGTCCCATTCATCTGATGTGAGACTGGTTATGGGTAGGGGCCCTGTGGAAAAAACTATTTACCACAAGAGTAATTTGTTATTCCAGTGCATCCCCTGGAAAATTATCAATATAATGCATGCACAGTTCAATAATGATGCATGACCATGTGCATGGTGTTAGAAGAAATACCGAGTGAATCCACAAGGCCACAAGTTGGTTAATGGTAATGGTATAAAATGATATAAACAAATAGAACCCGAAGAGTGACCAATCAATGAAGGTTTGATGTCTATAACATAATTGCAAGTACCTTGGCCTAACCTACATTCTAAATTACCACATATTGATCCAAGGTATCTTTTCATATATGGAGTAATGTAATGCTACCCTTTTGAAGCTTTCATTTATCTAAGATGTAAACCAAGTTCATTCTCTTCGTAAATGAGATGTATCTTGCCAAGTGAACACAAGATGATTTTGAGTAGTAATGCTCTCCAAATTGCTTGTTGCCACATACATAGCATCAACGGCGGATCTAGGAATTTATGGCAGACGGGTAAAAATCGCTCGGGTGAAAACATGGTTAGGGTAAAAAGGATTAAAACCGCACCATACCAAAATCAATTTGGTTGTTACATTTAATGGACGGATTACTTTTTATATCAATAAAACGAGGAGTGGGGTCCTTCCATACAACCTAGTGCCTCTTCTTGACTTCCTAAACAACCTAGTGCCCCTCTCCCCTCCTATTGAACTGTACCCGCCAATGTAGCGTGCGTATATGTACTTTCAGTTTACTATTGTTTATTGATATTTTGATCATAAATTTTAATGTATGTTATGTTTACATTGATCTTTTTTATCCTCGTTTCATTATTTGCTTTCTTAATTAATAGTAGATATGGAACCTAAATCTGTGATGGATGTGGCGCTCATTCCAATTATGGAACCCATAGATGGTGCACCAGGTACTTCAGACAAAGCAAATCATTCAACAAAGCCAAGAAAGAAGACTATGACTTCTGTTTACCTTAAGTTCTTTGAAACAACATCGGATGGCAAGAATCGCAAGTGCAAGTTCTGTGGTCAAAGCTATTCGATTTCTACAGCCACAGGTACTTTGCAATCTTTTTAAATTTATAAAACAATTTTATATATAAAACTACAGGTGGCAAAATGGATGGGTCAGATTACATATGGCAAAATGGGTGCCAAATTTCTAAATCTTCGTGTATAAAATTAGTTGTCTCATATATTATGGCGAAAATTACAACTTTCTAATTTTGTGAATAGAATGGATTTAGAAGGTTTCGTCTAATAAAAATTACATTTTGAGCAACTTTTGACCCGCTTCACTTTTTTCATTTTTACCCATTTGGCTTGCTAGAGATAGGGGCTAGGGTTGGATCTGCCACCCAATATTAAATAATCTAATTTGAACGTCAAGTTTTGACTTACAGATTTCTATTTTATTTTATTATCGAAGGCAATTTGGGCAGACACCTCAGCAACCGTCACCCAGGGTATGATAAGTCAGATGATTCTGTCTCCACCCCAGTCTCGCAACCCATTGTAGTAAAAAAGCCTCAAACCCAAATCAAAGGATCCCATGTTGACTTTGACCATCTAAACTGGTTGCTCATAAAATGGCTCATTTTAGCATCTTTACCTCCTTCAACATTCGATGAAAAATGGCTCTCAAACTCCTTTAAGTTCCTTAATCCGACTGTCCAAATTTGGTCTAGTGAAAGGTTCCAAGCAGTACTTGGTGAAGTTTTCAAAAGCATGCGGGAAGACATACGGTGCATGTTAGCAAATGTTACCTCAAAAGTGTCTATTACCCTTGATTTTTGGACATCATACCAACAAATCTTTTACATGAGTATTAGTTGTCAATGGATCGATGAGCTTTGGTCTTTTCAGAAATTACTACTCGATGTTTCTCGTGTTCCTTCACCATATGGCAGTTCAGAGATTTATCACACATTAATCAAAGTTTTGAAACTTTATAATTTAGAAAGTCGAGTTCTTTCTTGTACTCATGACAACAGTACAAATGCAATTCATGCTTTCCATACTCTTAAAGAGGATATTGATAGCCAGAAAGCTAACCCTTTCTGCTATGTTCCTTGTGCTGCCCATGCATTGAATTCGGTTATAGATGATGGTTTGAGATCAACTAAATCGGTAATTGCGAAGATTAGGGAGTTTGCTTTGGAGATTAATTCATCATCTGAGATGACAGAGGAATTTAATCAGTTTACAACAAATTATCAAGAAGGTAACTGGAAATTTCCTCTTGATGTTTCGGCTCGATGGAGTGGCACTTATCAAATGCTTGATATTGTTCATAAGGTATATAAGCATATATTAATATTAATCTTCTCTGTATCGGTTAATTGCATAAGAAGGTAAATGACTTTGGTCTAATTCCTATTTTTAGGTAGAACTTTTTTCACCCATAAAAGCTAGAGGTGGAAAAATAGGCGACTCAGTTGGACAGGGTAATGGGTCAAAACACTGAAACAGCAGAAGTCGGGTTGGGTCTAACCTAAAACTCCTTTTTGTTCAATTTTTTAATGAATAATTGCGGTAATTATGGCTTTGAAAACCATATTGTTAGGGAGTACAATAATATTTGAAATCTTTGAATAAAAACAATTTAGGAGGTTGTATGCATTTGGAAATGAAAGGAATTGGAAGGAATCATAAGGAAATTGAAAAAAATATTTGTGTTCCCAAGTTTTTATAAGGGAGGAAAGGGAGGGAAATAGAAGGAAAATCTTTAATTTTTTCCCCTTGTAACTTTCCTTCCAAAATGGAAGAAAAATAAAGGAAACCAGATATCAAAATTACCATTTACTATTTTACCTTCCATCTAACCTATTATAAAACTATATATCTAAAAATAAGAGTATAATTGTAAAATTGTTCTCTCTTTTCTCATATCTTCAACTCGGGAACACATAAAAAATTTCTTTTCTTTTCTCTTTCTTCTAATTCTGAAACATAAAATAAAATTAGACATTTTTCTTCTCTCCATACAACTAAATCGAATCCTTTAAAAGATTTAAATGTGATTTTAACCTTGATAGCAGGAGTTTCTCAGCAAGACGCCATCTGCCACATATGCATTTTTGATGTAGTAACATGTTACAAATTAACTTAAATCTAAAATTTGTCAGGTTATGGGTTTTTTTTTTTGTTGGAAACAAATTTGGTTGTCTTGTGTGACATGTGAATTGACTAAAGTTTTGTTACCTTTTAATGAAATTTACCCAAATCTTTTCCAACTCGTTTTCTTCCAATTTTTCTTAATATGCAGGCAGGCAAAACTATGGAAACTATTATCAGGAAACATGAAGAAACACTTGGTAGGTTGCTATTAACTTCAACAGAAAAGAACGTGATAAATCTGATACACGCGTATCTAGAACCGTTCTACAAAACCACAAATGACATATGCACTAACAAGTTACCAACCGTTGGATTAGTTCTCTTCTTCATGGATCACATTTCCGAGACTATAACAGCATGTAGGGAGTCCCGTCACAGTCCTGACTGGCTCAAAAATGCTGCAATTGACATGGCTACAAAAGTCAGAAGCTACAATGATCAAGTTTCAAATATTTTCACATACATGACTGCAATCCTTGATCCCCGGATTAAAATCGAACTAATTCCTGAAAGTCTGAACCTAGATAACTATCTTGAGGAAGCAAGGAGTCATTTTGTAAGAAATTACTCAACTACCCATTTCCCTTCAATGACTGCATCTTATGGAAGCACCCATGAGTTAGAAGACGGAGGGAGTGTGTCATTTGCAGAGGAAATCGCCCGTAAGAGACGAAGGGCAAGCATGGGGACCGCAACCGATGAGTTGACTCAGTATTTATCCGAGCCCACGGCTCCAATTCCGATTGATGTGTTGGAATGGTGGAAAGTAAATAGCACACGGTACCCTCGATTGTCTGTAATGGCTCGGGATTTCCTGGCGGTTCAAGCCACTTCAATTGCACCGGAGGATTTGTTTTGCAGTAAAGGGGACGAGGTTGAAAGGGCAAAACAGTCAATTCCATATTCGAGTATTCGATATGCTCTCTGTATTAGATCATGGACCACATGTGGGATGAAGTTGAAGTATAAATCGACCGAGATTGATTACGAGCGGCTGATGGAATTAGCAGGTGCAGGAGAGAGTGTAGCAGGATCTTCTGAGAAGAAACATAAGTAGGGGAATATGGGTTGGTTGGTTTGTTAGTTTTTTTCTTCTTTATTATCATCATTATTATTATTATTATTATTTTTATTTAAATTTTTATGTAAATTTAGGTTTAGTAAGTTGTTGATGTACAGATTCTAGACGACAATGATTCTGACCCATTTGCCTTTGAAACACCAAATTTTTGTGCAACTTATTACAGCCTACAGATTTGTCAAAAGCTGCTCCAAGATCACAGGAGTTTGAAGAGTAGAATCAAACATGTATATGTGCAATGGAGACCCGAGCATGTGTGAGAGGTGCGACGTAAAAAGGCTTATCATTTTAGAGGGCTAAATGTTTTATTTTTTTAATATATATTATATATATAGTTATTTTTTAATAAAACTTCTAAATTTTAAAACTTAAACTAATAATATAGTTTAATTTAAAAAATATAGTCTAATTAATTATTTAATATTTAGGCATCTAGGGCTTTATTTTAGTTATTATTTAGGTCTATTTGTCACATCACCCTTCTAAATTTTTTTAAGGTTTAAACCTAAGTCCTGTTGTCGTCGTTTCTTGAAGATGCACTCAAGTTTCATGAAAGAAGTGATATTGATGTGGATGACCTTTTTATGGAATTGAAGTTATCAGCCCCATATATATTTTATAAAATCTTAATAAATTCAGTTGTTTTCCAAATGCAAGCATTGCATATAGAATATTATTGACTATTCCAGTGACGGTGGCATCTGCAGAGGGTGGAGTTTTTCAAAGTTGAAGTTATTAAAATCTTACTTACGATCAACAGTATCACAAGAAAAACTTAAAGGATTTGCAATTAAAGCTATGGAGAACAAAATAATAGAAGATATGAACTATGAAACATAATCAATCAATTTGCTATTGAAAAATGCTGGGAGATCAGCACAATTTGTTGTACTTAGAATGTCATTTTAAAACTATAATTTTCTTATGATTATTGTTATAACTTATTTTTTGCTCTATTTAAAAACTTTATCTATTTGCAAATTTTTGTTTTTGAATGTGGCCCATTTATCTAGCTCGAATAGGACCCCTAAATCCTTAGGACCAATCCGATACCGGTAATCGAGTAAATAGCCCAAATTAAATTGAGAGTCGCGTAATCACTATCAGAACAAACTATTTATTTGATCGGTATCATCAAATCAAATGTTTGAGCGGATTAAACACAATTTCTTGATCAAGAATCCAATCGTTTCCTTTGAGAATTTCATATACGAAATCACGAAGATAGGTTTCTTGTGTGTATTTCCAATCGTTTAGTATTATGATTATTTTATGTGATTATCTCCTCATTCGTTTGAAACAGAGAAGAACATTGTTGTATGCCATCATCTTCCAACTGTTCTCTCTATGTCTATCGTTTATTAATTAGTACTTGAGCCTAAAACAAGATTATGGGCTATCTATTAAATCTTGTTATTTAATAAGTCAGCCCAATAACAAATAACTAGCCCAAATACTATTAGTATTAATAATATACACCATTTCGTCCGATACAACCGAGTCCACATTCCGGTATCACCTAACTCGATTAATAATGAACGAAATTTACCTATCTCTAATCCAATATCACTTAAATCCGTCGATAACACTAAATGACTAACAATCCGGTCCCATTTTAGTGATATCCTTAATTAACTTAAACCAATTATCAAAGAATTCAAACCTACTTGAGTGTGAATACCCTAGAAACCCACATGTTTTTTTTTGAAATATTAAAAAAAATTATTAGATTGATCTAAATGTATTTTCGGCACAAGATCTGAAAAATGATTAAAATCCAACGTTTAGATTTTTTTTTAAAAAAAATTCCAAAAAAATATTCGTTCTGATAAAAAAACATATGTAACTAAAAAGCTTCAAAATTTTACATACGAAACAAAAAATATTACATATGTAAAAGTTAAAAAAAATTACAAAAATCCACTCAACACTTTTTTTTTTACTAAAAGTAATTAAAAAAAAATAATCAAAAGTTCATATGTAAAACAGGGTTTTCATGGTTTTCATAACTCAAGCGGGTTTTTATCATATCCATGCCCTATATATATATAAATAATCATCTAGACTTTCTATTATACATCAGACTAAAATCCTTAATCAACACTATCACATACGATAAATATTTGTGATATCGGTCTAAACCACAATGGAATATTATAATCCAAGTTGGCTCCTTTCAGGTATTTGAATAGTCTCTTCATAGAAGGTCATAATCATTCATATGAATCATTGTTAAAACAATTTCATATTTCCCTAAAACATAAGTTATGTCAAGCTTGTTGATAATCATAATATAATTTAGATAACCAGTTGCTTCATAAGATAAATTCACCTTAATTAAACACATGGTTGATATTAGGATCTATAGAAGCTTTACAAGAGAACAATATATTCCCTTGTTACTTCATTTTTTCTTATTTTTAGAAGAACCACCTCTCTAAGATACTCATATCTTAAGCAGAAGACAAATAAATATTCATTCTTAGAGAATCAAATATGTTGCATTCACACTTATCTATTTAGTTGAGAAAGAACCCATTAGATAAAGTCACCTCAATAGTGCATACACACTTTGTGTGTTTGCCCAGGTAATACAAAACCTTTTGATTTCATGTATATCTTTTAATCTAATTCATCATTCAAGAATGCATTTCCCACATTAATCTGGTGAATTAACATTTTATAAAAACCGAGGAAGAAGAAACTAAAAGTATGTTAGTTTAAATCCTAGAATCATGAGCATATTTAGTAATGAAATCAAAATTTTTCTTACGCTACCATCAATCTTGTACCCAAAAGGTAAACCAGTTAATTACTCTATCCCGAAAACAAAATTATCTAGATGCCACATAACTGTATATCTTTGGATTCTTTTCAGTAATAAGTATTGAAAACAATATTGAGACTAATTTCCAACCTCACTAATAGTCTGTTCAACTAAATATATAGCATTCGGTTCAAAATATGAACACTAGCAGAGGCTTTAAATCATAATTGTTTAAGATGATACGAGACAATAAGGTTTCCGTATACCTGGAACACACAACACATGATTTCCTCCTTGCAACTTGACTCATAGCGCCCGAGTCTACCCACCATGCAAATCATCATTCTGAATTAAGAACAATTCAGAAACAAAGAAACATAATTCCCTACTGAATTATACTTTTAAGTTCAAATTCGATTATGGGTTTACAGACTTAAATAATTTGCACAAGAGAATGTGAGGCCATAATTTTCAACTATACTGAGTTTTCGCTAATTATGCAAAATTTTTACGAGTATAAACTTTTGCTAGAAGAAAATTTTCGCCCATTTCAAAATTATCGCTTGAAGAAAGTTTTTTGCCCATTTCAATATTTTCACTAGAAGAAAATTTACGCCTATGAATACTTTTTGCCTGAAGGAATAGACAAACAATCTATGTGAGGTGTGATCTTCATTTCAGAGGTCAGGGGTTCAAAACCTGCATAAGGCAGAGTAGGTGGATTTATGTGTTAGATTAGGAGCCATTAAAAAAATGTTGAAGCAATAAATATAAAATCATTAATGCCTTTACTGTTTAAATAAGACCCAATGTTTCCACAAAATTGAATAAATCTATTTTAGAAATTATAAATTTCAGAAATATTCGAAAGATAAAATCTGAAATTTGTATGATTCCTCTTTGACTCTGATATCTCATTAATTTGAGTCTCTCATTCCATATTTCTTCAAAACTCTCAGAGCTGGTTTTTCATGGTCATTTCACAACACAAATAATCTTGTTTCTTTTATCTTGTCGAAGCACAATATTTTCCTATAGTTTTTACGACTATGTGAACCCTATAAGAGCGTCCCCACTTATGAGTGTCTTTAAAAAACATTAAAACAATAAGGACTGATCCTCCTTAAAGAAAACAAGAGCGTCCCCACTTATGAGTGTCATTAAAAAACACTAAGGACTGATCCTCTTTAAAGAACCCACGTATGAGTGTCATTAAAAAACACTAAGGACTGATCCTCTTTAAAGAAAACAAGTTCCCTTAATTTTACATTCATTTTTTTCGGCATTTATTCTATTTATCCAACTTCAAACATCAATATCTTATTCACTTTATCTCTATTTGAACACCTTATCTCTATTTGAACACAGTTCAAATCATCAATATCTTATTCACTTTATCTCTATTTTTGACACAATTCGAACCGTTGTGAAGCTCTCATATAGTAAACATAGTCCATGTTCATTTCTACAATCAAATTAACAATACAAAATACATATTTGTTCGACTTGATTAATAGCTACCTGGTTTTGTCTAGGATAAAACAAGGACAATTTAATCTGTCACGCAAAATTACTTTAACAAGATCTAAACATTCGGTTACACACACAAAACTTAAAGATCAAGTATGCATGTACTCAATTAGCGTATAAAAACCTTTCTCCAAAATTTCTGCTAAACTAGCCACAATAATAATAGGTATAAAGAACTGTATTATGTAATCTTATCTTATAAATATATATACTATTTCTGCATGATCAACTGCCAGCCAAGTGGTAGCAATTCTTATTTGATGCAATCAGCATAACGATTAATTATCAACAAATGCTCCAACACTGAATCCAGGTTGGGATCTTCTGTTCTATATTAGTAGAGCTCTTGCCCAAACTCCCTCACAATCACAGGCACACTTGAGGGCGGAATCTGTAATATTATCCATCGACAAGTTTATAAATAAGAAACCAAATTTGATGCCTAGAATGAGCTAAGCATATGTTATATACAATTCCAATAAGAATAGTATTGTGTCTCTCTCTAATCCTAGAGGTGGCAATTTTGATGTCGTTACTTATGAATGGGTCAATTTGGGTGTGATTCGAGGGGAAAAAAGGAAAACAAGTTGCAAGTCACCCAAAGTTTATTCTTAATGCGACCTAAATCGTTTTATTTAAGTTGATTATTATATTGTTATTGTAACTATATGAGTTTTTGTAGTCATTGAATTTGTTTATTCCAGCACAAGATGTGTATTAATTAACTGATCCCAATGGGGTGAAGGATTTATCTAACTTATCGCAAAGAAAATGACCTGTTTTAACTGCACCTGTTTTTCAACCCCATTAACCAACCCACCTGACCTGGCTAACTTGCATACATATTTGTATGGATTCAGTGCACCAGGAATTGAGAAAACGTATAAAAAGAACTGTGTATTGTTGTTGTTTTTTTCCGCTTTAAATAATCAATTCTGTAAACTGAACTTGATTTTAAAATCAGTTCTGTAAACTCAACTTGATTTTAATAAATTCATCAGTCATACTATGAAGCACGACCAATCAGCTAATCTGACCCCAGTATGAGAATGGAGCTATCAGTTAGAAATGCCATTTTGACACCTTTATTCAAGAATTGATCAATTAGGGTTATGTTGTATTACCAAATGGTAAAATAAAAATAGTTAGAATCCTAAAACTAAACGGGTAAAAAGTCACTCAAATTATAAAGAAAATATTCTTTTTTGTAAGAATATATTCTTTATAACCATATTTAACAAACCAACCATTTCTAACTTTTCCTTTTGAAAAAAGAGAAGTATTTATGGGTCAACCCAAACCATTTCGACCAGTACTAAGATTTATCCATCTGGGCTTGTTACAAAACTTGCACGACCCATCTACTATTTGTTTGTATTGTTTTACCACCAATCTCAATTATGTGGGTCCATCTATATTCAACTCACATAACAGACCCAAGGTCAACTTTCGTTTCTCAGACACCAAATAAGGCTCAACAAAAATGTTGAATGTTATATGTTAAATGGCCTATTGAATGACACGTATATTCAGAAAGGAGATCAAACTTACCATCCCATACTCGGTGACTATTGTAGAGACATAATCCGCAGGAGTCACATCATAACTGTTACAATTGTACATATCCAAAATCATTAGTAATTAGATAGCTTCACTTTATTCAACTGATAAATTTTCTGAAAACTCACGCCAAATTCAGAAGTTGCAGATTTTCCTTGCTAGCCCAATCATCCAAACAATTTTTCTTTCTCCCAGGAACCTTGGATATGACATTAGGGTCACCTGAAAAGATGTTTTACAGATGTTTATTAGCCCAAGAAGTAAGGATTGTCAATCAGATTATGTTTTAACTCATTCAGGTAAATCAAAAAATTCTAGCAAAGAATGAAACGGATCAAATATGACAAGTGTCTTGAATTTGCACACAGTCCCTTAGATCATTTTATATTATATATTACTATTTTAATTTTTTGGTAATAACATTTAAATACACTAATTATTAGTTAAAAGGCATGTAAAAAATTGTTTCTGATCCAACCTGACCTGTTACCCAACCTGTGTACCCAACCTGTGTGGAAAAAAAACAAAGAAACTGCAAGTGACATCAATACATGGTACATACCTAGTTCATTTGAACATATTGAATCAAGTTGTACCCTTTCATGGAACTTATACGATTCACAACAAACCAAAACCGGCACACGGTAAGCATCTGCCACCATAGCAATACACGCACTTCCAACAGTTGAATAAACTGTTCCATTAGAGAAAACAGAAGCAGCCCCCAAAAAGATTTTTGTAGCTTCATGCATGATATAAGATACAGCATTTATGTGAGTGTAAGTACAACTCAAGCCCTTCTCAATCAACTTACGAAGCAGTTGTTGACCTTCAAGATTAGGGCGTGAGTCAACTATTACCACACGAAATTGCCTCCTGAGTTCATGAGCATGCAATATAATCATTTCAATTAAAGATGATGAACCGTATGTGAGTATAACATCACCATCACAAATCTTTGTAACCGCATGCATGACTATTTGTTTGTCTGCAAGAACTATCTTTGCTTGTATGTAATGGTCAATCTCCAAACATAAAGATGTTTTTGCTTCTGATTCGTCTTGGGCCGGGTTTATTTTTCTAATACGGGCTTTTAGATAACGATTTGCATTTCCCATACTGATTGAAAGGGGTCTGCATTCATTTAAAAATGAGACTGAGGTTGTGATCTTTGCAGATAAATCTATAGCTAAGGTTTTCTCTGGTGGTGTAGAGTAGTCCTCAATGACTTTCTGAAATGCTTGAAGCATTGCTATGCAACGGGCATTGCTCCACATAATGTCCCCAGCTAAAAACTGTAAACCAACCTAAGAAAAACCCATTATACAATCATTAGTTTTACTTGACTCGAGATACAAATTTGAACTGTTTATTTATGAATTGTCGGTTCTGGTTATGTTTTATATCTAATGGATAAAAAGAAGAAAAGCTCAAATGGGTTGAATACTAATAATGTCCTAAAACATTAACTTTTTTAGGTGTTCCAATCATATATAACTTTTTTTTATAAATTTTATATTTTCTTACAATTAAGTGAGGAAAATGAAACATATATGATTATTGGTTACTATTTAGTAATTATTTTTTCCCATGTGAATTAAATTGAATAATTATGAAACTTTGGTTTTAAATAGTAATTTCCATTTCATTAAAATTACTTCACCTTTCAAGTTAATTTGAAAATAATAATCACTAAACAGTATTCAAGATTCATATATGTTTCATTTGCCTCACTCAGATTTAAAAAATAATAACGTTTACAAAAAAAATTATATAAGATTGGAATACCAAATGAAAGTTGAGTGACTTTAGAGGAAAAAAAAAACTTGGGTGACTTCATGAAACACTAGGCAAAATTGGTTACTATTGTGTAAAGTTTTCCCAAGAAATTAACTTACTATTGGAACAATATAATGTTTGTAATAACATTTGACACATTAATTACTTGCTAAAAATAAGTAGTCCGGATAGAAAGAGTTTTGGGCAAACTTGACATAACTTGACCCAAGTTTTTCCTGAACTGACTTCCTGCCCCGCCCAAATTTGCAAGTGTAAACTCAACAGCCCTCTAACATTCTTAAACTTGATTGTTAATGAGGTCTGTGTTTGGTTTGGTAGACTGACCTCCATTAATTTCCAACAATGAATAGTACTAGCACCAGCTTCAGATTTATTACTAACACAAATTATAAACAAATTAAGATTGCATACCTTGTAAACAGCAGGATGCACGTCATCAATTTGGAAAAATGATGACCCAAGATCTGAAAGCTGATTTCCACGCTCGTATTGTGGTAGGTGCCTAAATAATTCCACTCTATTTCTAGCCTCGGTTTGTTTTATTACTGATCGTTTCTGAGCTTTTTCAACCCGACTTTTATCATCAAATTGCATGCGTGTACGTGGCATTTCTTTTTTTCTATCCTTTATAGGTGGTTTATCACCACCTTTCTTCTCATGAACCACGCTAGAAGAAGCCAATTGAGAAACATCGTTCTTCTGATTCGCCTGTTTTACTGGTTTACTTGTTTGTGCAGGAGCTGACAGAATCAACAATAAGATTAATATATTAGGCTTAGTCGTGATTTCTTACAAGTCACCAATGAAATGCATAAACAATAAATGTACAATGAATTACTAGACACCTTTTAGACACTTGCTATTATACAAACAGAACTAGAACCTTTGCAGTTTTTAAAAAACACACATTATGAATGATGTCAGTTGCATATAGAATGTTAGAATACATCTAGGTGTTAGAATATAGTTTTTATTAATGAAAACCGTAGTCAATCCCTCTCGACCTCCGATTATCACCAAGCACATTGATATTGATTGTTACATCGTCAGAAAAAAGCTTACTGATGAGATTCTGACCAAGTTTGTCAAATCTAATGATCAACCAGCAAATTGTGTTTACAAAGTCTCTTCAAGGTCCTGAGGATGAATATATATGTAACAAGCATATACACTTCAACTTGAGAGGGACGGTGTTTAGGAATGTATTAGGGTTAGGCCCATCAGCTTAGCCCATTAGGATTAGGGTTTTGAAGATTGTAACATACTGTCGATCTCAATTAAAACATCCTTTTCCACAATACACTTATACACCTTTCTTCTGTACCATTTCTAGTTGCTTGCTAGACTAGTAATAAATACCTCCTTTTTCAGAAAAGAAAAGCAATAGTAAAAACAATATCAATCAAAATCAGTCACTTTAGAAAACCTGGGCATCTCTTTTTCTCTTTCTCCTTTTCTTTATCACAAAACTAGAAGGAAGAAATAAGTAACCTATAAACCAAG